>JAPMOR010078753.1:313555-340495 GCA_026543865.1 Argiope aurantia
TGCCATCTATTGGTAAAAAATAGAACTAAACTGATATTTATAAAGAATTGAACTGATTTTATAAAGAACTGATATTTTTTATTTCAATTTTTTGAGGAAATACTTTACACCTTTAAATAAATGGTTTTGCAAAATAATTAGAATTAAAACTTTAGTTCAAACAGATAAATTATATCAATCATAATTTACTTAAATTAATAAGTTAAATATTAATTAAAATTTATAAATTTTAATAATACTAATTAATACTTTTTATTAAAAGCGTGATTAAAATAATAGATATTTGGAACAAATATTTAAAAATAATTCTAGCAAAAATATTTGCTATTCAAAAAATAGTGGATGGTAGGGATGACGAATATTTTACGAGCGGTTATTACGTAACGAATATCAAAAAGTCACAAATACCAGTGATCAATACTTTTCAAAGAGAGGTGTGATTCAAATCCTTGATATGATCTTACTGGTTAATATTTCGATTATAGGTCTTGGATCACGATAGAAAGTAACAATCGATGTGATCTGTTCAATGGAAACTCTCAAACAAGAATTCAATCATGCATTAGGAAAGTCCCTTACACATTGATGGACGTTCCTGGAACAGACCTCCCGCAAATAGTTGTGGAGAGCGGCAGAACCTATTAATCACATGCAGAGTTTCCCATTTAACAAAGAGTCAGGTTCGAACTCTCGCTATCCAATCACAAGATAATGTCTATCGCTGGAAGCAATGCGCGACTTGTCTCATTGTACGAAAACATGATTTCTTTCGCACTCAAGTCTCCACAGAAAAATATTTATTTGTTTTTTTAAACAACTTTCTGCAGATATTCAATGCTCTAAACAAATTTCATATGTGATATCCTTAAATGGATATAAACACAGTGCTATTTTTCCATGATTGAAGCGATTTGATATTCGCATAATTAAGTTTTCTGTGCCTGGTTAGCAAGAGAATTCTGCTGCTCTGAATGATTGTCCAATTGTTTAAAAACTAATTTATAGCTTATTTTCCATTATTTAAATAAAAGAGATATTTTAAATAAATTGCCAATGATAAATTTCTCTTCATGGATTTTTAAAAATCTCTTGAGTGATGCACAGAATTTTATTCAAATGTAAATATTTTTTTAAATGTATAACAGAAAATCTAAATGCTGGCATCACGCATATATCAATACTTTTCTTTACATATCATCAATATTATGTTTGGCAAAGTGATAAAGAAAAAAAATGCTTCGTTTATTAAAATTTCGTGGAGTTTTGAGTTCTATTGGTTTGCAGAAAAGTATTTCTTCTACTACTGACATATTATCACAAATTCGAACATAGGCAATTAAATGAGAATCTTTATTATTATCTGTTGCTTCGTCAAGCTGTATTGAAAATAATTTGTCACGCAACTTCGAGAAAAGCTGACACTGTACATCTTTAGCTATATCGCCAACTCGAAGACGAACGGTGTCATTTGAAAGAGGTATGAACTGCAATTGTTTTGAAAAATTATCTCCAAACATAGTTTCTACAATCTCAATTGCTGCTGGCAAAATAAGCTCTTCACCAATGGTGTGAGGTATTTTACACTTGGCTATTTTATATGAAATTTGTAAGATGCGATTAAAGCTTTTTTTAATCAGAGACAAAGTTTCTTTAAAAATGATTTTTGCTTTTTATGTGATTTTAATTTTAATTCGAAGAATTCTCTGGGTTTGTTGACGTACTCACTATGAAGCGTTTCCAAATGTCATTTAAGTTTATTAGGTTTCATGCTGTTTGCGGCCAACATTTCTGAGCAAATGATACACAGGGGCCTTTCTTCTTCATTTACTTCAGTACTGGTAAACCCAAAATCGAAGTATTCTTGATTTTATTTTCGGAACCACGCTCGTCTGTGTACTTGTTGATGTTTGACTATCGTCTAATGCTTGCTTACTTCCGCTTAAAAATTTATTCATGAGTCTGCATAAATCTGCTGCCGTAAATATTTAATATGGGGAATTGCAATTAACACGAAAACATATATAACATACAAATTCACGATAGATTCCATAGCGATAAAAGGATTGACTCGAATGAGATTGGCTGGAATTGAAACTTGCGTTATCGAATATTTTCCTTCTTCCTATGAGAAAACATTTGCTCCTCGCATGCTCGAGACGGCATCGGTCGTGTGGATTCCGTTCTACAAACATTGCTATTTTTTTCACCTTAGTTTTGTCATGGTTCTGTTTTATTTTTTTTATTATTCGAAAAAATGTATTCCCAGTTTCTAAATTTAGCTCACCCTGTCTAGGTTAACTTTCATTGACGAATTTTTCTACTTTCATATTCTTTTAACGTTATCTCCTTGTTTGATTTCATTTCAAATATAATATTTAAATTTTCTCTGCTTTCATTCGTTTCATCTGTTCACCGACCGCTTGTCCAAAATGCAAGATGTGGTTTCTCGCTAACGTTGGCTCGCTTTTACTCTTGTTTTGGCAGTTAGTTAAAAATAATTTAAAAACAGAATCCAAAATACTCAATATACATTATTGTTGTATACATTTTATTGTAAGCGGGAGGGGGGGCGATGAAAATTATGATTGAAACTGGGCCACGAATACTGAAAGGTTGAGAAACGCTGGTCTACAGTGTTCAAGAAGATTATAAAAAAGAACTGAAATCATTAGACTCGAAAATATAATCGCATAAATTTGCAAAAACGTCATTTCAAGAAATTACTAGCAATGTTTACTGTGTCTCAATCAATCTAAATTAAAGATTTTAAAAAAATTGAATCGACATTTCTGAAATTAAAAGATGATAAATTGCTGAAAAAGAGTTGCAACCAGCCATTCGAATGCCATTCATGTATATTCTGGATTGTAGTGTTTACACATTATTTTTTATTGAAATTGTATTTTATTTTTTGAGAGAAAGTTTTAAAAGAAACGCACGTAAACTATATTACAAAATCATAAAACTCCATTCATTATAAAATATTCATTATCAAAACTAAAATACCTTCTAATTAACATTCTGATATATTAAAATAAATTCTGCATTTAAAAAAAATGCCTATTGTAAAATTTTTAGCATGTTTCATAGAAAACGTTTGAAAAACCGGTATCTTATAGGACATAGTTAAATACAGTGTTTGTGTCCCGCAATGCTATATACTTTTAGGAATTAAAAAAATAACAATAAAATTAATACATTATTTCGCTAATATAAATATTATAATTATAAAGGTTTTAAAGATTGCAATTTATAAAAAACACCTCTTATCTTTGTGTATTTTACCCTTTAACAGGGTAATCCATTGGAAAGTAATCCCCATAAGTCTCAGTGCATCTACAGAATTAAAAAAAAAATGTTTTCTGCAGGATTTTTTTCCCATTCAAACATAATTTTATAGCGGAATTCGTAAAAAGGACACTATCCATGGTTTATCTTTTTCATTAAGAGTGTAAAACTCAAACCCAGCCCTAAGTTACTCTTATATGATTTGCATAGGACATAAAATTACCCTAATTTAATACATAAATTAAATAATATAAGCATTTCCCAGATTTGGTTCTTGTATAGTATTAAGAAAACTTTAAAAAATCCGATGAATTAAATACCTTAATATTGTCTATACTATTTGTTGTTCCTATGCGAATTACTAAAAACTGAAAGCTATTCAAATAAAAATAATAAATCAGTCAATAATTTCCTTTAATTTAACTTAACAACAACAAAAAAAGAAAAAAGTATCATCTAAGATATTCCTACCCTCAAATATCCGATTTAGTCAGTGTCAATAAATGATTAATAAAAAAATTAATAGGAAAAAAGTTTTTTTTTTTCAGTTTTTTTTACTACAAAAAGCTAAAAATCTTTTTTATATCTTAAGCAAAAAATAAATTAAATCATTCCTGATTATTAACATAAAAAACACAAAATATTGAGGTATTTTTATTTATTTATTTATTTACTGGCAAATGTTTTATCTGATCGACTGAACATTTTCCAACTAGTTCAATCTTTCTGAGTTCCGACAAAATTAGTTGACGAAACAGCATATCAATGATTGATAACCAATTACTGTAAAACAAACAAACTTGGAATCTGCAGAGAACATCTGTTGGGGGAGGGGACATCTGAAATCGCCTCAGACCAGTGATATGAGTAAAGGCGCTGTTGTTGCACGCATTCACGCATTCTATCATTTTTGGTTTCGCTTATAAGTTTAAACAGATATGTGAATTTTCAAGCATATGAATTATTTATATTACTTCATAATGTTTATAAAAAAATTCAAAATAAATCTGAAATAAAAAAAAAAGTGAAATTTCTTTTATACAACAATGCACGGAAAAAAAGTTGAATTAGGATTTTGTATATTAACTTATAAAAATTTTGAGAGATTAAAAACAAAACAATGACTTTGAAATTCTTTTATGATACGTTAGATTTATAAGACATTTGGAAATTATTTTGTGCAAATGGAATGCTTTGAAATGTTATATTCTTATCTTATAGCCGACAAAAATATCTTAAAAATTTTTCATAACGAAAATAAAATTTATAATGTAATGATTTAAAATAGGACAATTTCGTACCGATGAAAAAAACTGTACACCTGAAACATAATTACTAAGTCAAATATCAAATTTTCTGAATATTTTTTTATTGAGAATTGCGCTTCTGAATAAAAAAGAAGAAAAAAAATTCGCCCCAAAATTGACTTTTCAACATGAAATTAGTAATAATGGACACTGCTACTCTAAAAAAACTAAAAGTAATCGATTTTGTTTAGTTCCAAATCAATTCTTTAACTATTATAGATTCTTGACTTTAGCTATCACCAATTCTTTAATTATTTTAGATAAGGCTATTTCATTCTGAGAATTTGTTATTGATTCAGAGCATTTGAAAAAAGTTCAGAGATTTAGTGCAAACATTTTAAAGTTTTCTCAAATATTAAAAAAGTGTATGTATATATTTTTATTTAATATATATACATATATATATGGATCAGAAATACTAATTTAAATAAGACAACCCTTTTGTTAGCGCACCCTTTACGGCCACAGTTAAATCGATGGGAGAATGGATGCTCTGAGTAGAAGTGTATTTCCTGGTTCTGACCTTTTCTTTCATCTTGCGTAGGTCAGCCGGTTTAACTAACGATCATATAATGTCAACATGGGGAATTGTTCGTTTGTGATTTCGAGTTGATTGGAATCCATGGCTCTTTTAATTTATTTTTTCACTCACAATAAATTTCCTTACTGCAGACTTTTAGATTTAACATTAACCTTTAGGTTACGGGTCCAACCACCCATAGTTTTAATGGGTTGTCTTTCCCCTCCGAAGTAAACAGGTTGCTCTTTTGCGATTTTGTCTTTGTCGATATTCACTGATTTTCCAGGGAACACTAACAAATTAAATACCACGATACTAAATAAATTAAATGAAATTTTCTATTTTTTTCTGGTTAATTAAACAAAACTACACCAATTTTAAAATCAGTTATTTATGGAGACAATACAAACACAGACTTCCATTGCGATTTTTTTTTAGAATATGGAACATGACTGAAATTTATTAAATGTCAAAGTTATTTCTTTTAAAACTTCATCTTTGCAATGTGAACTTCACTTTATTTTTATATTTCGAACAAATCAGTTATAAACGGGATATGATTTATGCATAATATTTTTAAGATTAATTGCTTGCATTTTCTATTTAAAAATGTTCACTTCTTTCCTTGTATATCACACAGTTTACACTAATCTTCTAAAACTGGATTAAAAGCATAATTGAATATTTCAATATTAATATACTGCTTACAAAATCGATTGCAGTTTTTATTTAATACAGATCGCGATTTTTGTAATATAAATAATAGTATAAATAAATAGTAGTAAAATAAGTAATAGCTTTCTCAGTATGTTTTTAATACTTAGTATTCACGTTGAAGATTTAATTTTTTGATGAGAATTAAACTTATTTAAAATATGTATAGCTTTTCCAAAAAATACACTTAGAATTTAACATAGTCGGTAATTGAATTTAAAAATATATTTTTTATCCAAAAATTTTCTAGAATACAAATAATTATCAAGTTTTAAAAATAGTATTCAATAAAGTAAACTTGGATATGGTTTACTTGGAATTTGATATGTGTAATTGTAGATTAACATTGTAAGTGCCATAACTAGGCTTTAATCAACAAGAATGCAACGTTAGCAACCGATCACAAACAACACACAGTGATGCCAAAAGTAGTTACATAAATAAGTGTTGCCACAACAAAGATAATAATATTATATATATATCACTACATTCACCCCCTCCCCCAATCGAAAGTCAATTCAATAAGTAACATAGTCATGAAGATATGCAGGTAGTCGTCTCTTTCGACTGGAAAAAAAAGTGTTTCGTGCAGACTGTCCAGAATCAAAATCACTTGCTGAATTCGATACATTTAAATCATTGCGTTTATTTGAGTCATCGCGTTTACATGCTTCAGAAAGTGCAGACCGACAGATGGTCAACCCCTTATTTGAATTTGGCTCAAAATATGATAGGTATCAACGTTATAGGTTTTAAATCTGTGCTCCGAATTTTATCCATCGAGCTGTCTCTTTGTTTTGTAGTTATCGTGTCAACATATATTCGAGCAGCCAGACGGACAGACTTCCTTTAAATGAATTTTGCACGATATTTGATAGAAGTAAAAAGTAAATAAATTTGGTGTTAATACCGTATATCACATTTCATCCGTCTAGCTCAAAGAGCGCTCGAGTTATTGTCACAGACGCACAGATATTTTTCGAAAATGAATTTTTTTTTCAAGCTTAGATGGGTCCTCAAACATGTAAATTCGTCAAAATCTCGAGTCCGAATTCAATACTTTCTCTGTACTTCATAAACAAAAAAGTAAAAAGATGAGATTTTTTTTTTTTTTTTGCCTGTTTTCGAAAAGTTTTCCGTTAAGCGATAAGGCATCTGGAGACTTTAAGAAAAAAAATATATATAATGAACTCTGCGAATCAGTAGCAATTAATCTGCGCAGAGCACCGACGCGGCAATTCTTAAGGAAAGAAACGTTAATAGTTTATTTTTGTTCGGAGTGGTCAGTGAAAGATGTTGCGCTCGATAGTGCTGAGCGGTGCGTTCCTTCTCTTTCTGCTCGCCATCGCAACCGCAGAGGGTAAGTGTCAAGCCTATACTTCTAAATCCAGTCAATGCCAAGGGCAACAGTATCTGTAAAATACGTCATTTAAGGTATCCGGCTAAGTTTGGAGCCCAATTTTTTTACAAAATTATATATAAGAAAAATATTATCCTACCACATAGCTGAAATGGCGTCAAAAGGCCTTGATTAGAAAAATATATACATATATTACCAATAAATTTTGAAAAGATTTGATTAGTAATGAAATTTCAGCAAAAGATTCGATGTTAAGAAAAACAGCATAAGGAAATAATGGAAATATTTCATTTTTAATTTACTCGTATTAGAATGTGATAGAATACAAAATAAAAATTATTTTTATAAATAAATATTTAGCTTTTTATTTTTATAAATAATTTTTTATTTTTTATAAATATTTTTTTATTTTATAATAAATATTTTTAAGTATTTTAGTAGATAATTGGAAGCTTGTTCAAGATTTTTTTCTGTCAAAATTTATCTTTATTTTGAACTGAAAGTGTCTGTAAAACATGACTAAATGAAGTTATTATAACTGCAAAATATTATACTCTCAAAGGTTTTTGATACATGCATATCACATTTCATGAAATTTTATTGAATTGCTTTTGAAATCTCACATTTCTCCATGAAATAATCTTAGCAAAGTATTCATTTTTCAGAAAATGTATAATTTATTTAAAACTAGCCGCCTTTGGCGACCGGCCGGTTCGCCAGTATTGCCGCTCGCTAAAATTTTCAATTAAATATTTTAAGTAACTGGTCTCTTAAAGGATTCTCAAACAAAACATTTTTAATCTTCCAATTTTGATAGTCATACAAAACTTATACTGTTTAGATCGTTTCGTTCAATTTACTATATATATTTTGCTAATTTGTTGTCATTTCCGGCAAAACTTCAACTTTAATTTAAAATGAAAATGATGAAATTTCAGTTAATATAAAAATATTTTTAAATAAAACCAAGCGTTTTATTTTATTTATCATCTTTATTGTTATTCAATTATTATTATTATTATTGAATATGAGTATTGCAAACAGAATCGCTCGGTATTTAAGTCTTATGTGAACTACAAAATATTTTTCATAATTTATGTAATATCTCAAACAATAATTCAACAAAAATTTCTCAGATTCAGCATAAAATTCAGTTTTTAGTTTCGCTTTCGAAAGGATTGAAATGAAATCAATAATAATATTTTGTTTCGGCCTATAAATATATTTCAAAAATTATGAAGTCAAAATTTAAGGCAACAAGGTATCATATTCTGAGAAATATTCTGGACACACCAAATTTTAAATAAATGAATGAATGTTTCTATTTTCCACGATCAACTAAGACTTATTTATGAACTTTTAAATGTTAAAAATTTAGAAAAACTCAACATTTTCATAATCTTAGGCCAGTTAATCTTGAGAAACCTGCGCGCTGATTGGTGTATTTTCTTTGAAATGTAAAATCTAAAATTATACTTTTTTTTATTGAATAGTGATATTCAAATTTTCATAAATCAGTCAGTTTAAGTGAGTGGAAATTAACTCTTAAAAGTCTGTGATTTGATTGGAAATTAACTCTATGACCACCATAAAATCTGTGCTTTCTCTTGGGGTGTATGCATTCTCCTTAATATCCGCTCGAATAAAACATCACATACAAAATTACTACATAGAACAAACACATCAAAAGTAAACATAACATTTCAATAGTTGCCAAAAACAAAAGAGAGAAAAATGCAATTAATAAGCAGACGATATTTAGAAAAGTACAGATATTTAGACTGGAAAATGAAATTATCTGAAATTAAAAACACGCGCAGACGATATTTACAAAAGTAAAAATATTCAAACCTGAAAAGGAAAATATATGAGTTATTCTATCAATAAATGCCATAAGTTTGTTTATATCTTCATTATTTTATGAGTCATTAAACATCAAAATGGGTCCGGGACTAAATAAACACCCTGTATAGAGAGTGTAAAAGATCATAAAATAATTTTTCTTGTATTTATTTTTTAGAAAAAATAATATTTCATATTTGTTTCCTTTCCTACAGACACGTGTCGAAAATTATATTTTTGCAGATTTCATTTCCAAAAAGATTTAATTTATTTTTAATTGGAGCTTTAATCAATGTGATGGCAACACTTTGAAAAAAGTTGATTTTTTCCCATAAATGCGAAACGTGCTTAATTTTAATTTTTATTTTTTACGAAAAAAAGTATTGAAAAACATAGTTAAAATATTTATTTAAAAATTCATTAAAAATAGAAATTTTATTTTGAGATAAAAACATGAGTATCATTTAAAAGATAAATTTTTGATCTTTAACTTCATACAAAAATCTTTTTTGTACGGTAATATTTTCGGATGTTATAGCAGAAACACGCCAAAATTTCGCTTAATTTTTAAATAAATAAATTTGTATTTAAAAGTTCGAAAAAATAACCCACAGGTGCACATTCACGGCCTCCAAGGTATACACGTGCCAAATTTGGTAGCTGTAGGTTGAATGGTATGGTCTGTAGTGCGCCAACACACACACACACACATTGAGCTTTATTATAAGTATAGATATGTTCTTATACATCAGTTTATCTAGAAGCTATGCCAAATTTTTTCATTGCCTGAACTAAGAAAATTGAGGTTGTCTAGGTAGAAAATTGATATAAATATTTGGATATTATTTTATAAATATTTTGCAGTAAAAAATAAAGCAAATAATTCATTTCCGGTTGAAAATCTAACTATTATTTATTATTGAACTGCTGTGACTATAATTCTATCCTTTATAGATTAAAAAAATAATTTTACAGTCTACAAAGTTTAGGTTACATACACACGCACACGCACGCACACACACACACACACACACACACACACACACACACACACACACACACACACACACACACACACACACACACACACACACACACACACACACACACACACACACACACACACACACACACATATAATGAAAACTTTTTTAGGTAAAAGCATCTTTATGACCTAGTCACCTTTAAGATAATAATGAAGTTTGTTATCTGTTTAATGTAAATATACTCCTTCTCTTAAACTGGCAGTTGTAACAGCCGTTTATGTTTTTGCTTTCTCTATAGAGATAAAACTTAAAAAAATTGTATTTATGAAAAAAATATTATATGTAGATTGAAAATTCGAAAAATTATAAATTTAATTTTTTACTCTCTCAATTACGAAATACACAAGTTTAGTTTTATTAACGCCCCGTTTTAAAGCCATACTAGGTGTATTTTGGGACGGCCCTCGTAACTTTGAATCGTTTTCAGATGACAAGGACGACACCTGAGCTGGCAACTCCCTCTCCAAACTTCCACATCACACCACACCAGCGGGTACTAAATACACAAAGAAAAAGGTTTAGTAAAATTCGAATAACTGACCTTGATATTTTAATTAATCTACACTATTTAAACCTTCCTGAGTGCGCAAGTATTCGAATTTTTTGCTTGCGAATAAAATAGCTCAAAAATGCAACAAATTGGCAGGTGATAGTTAAAATATGATCCTAATAAAGATAAAGGCAAAATTTTGGTCGAAATCTAGCTAAAAGAAGCCTGTCTTTTGTCAAACCGTTCGTATTCATGTGAACATGGAAAATAGTAAGCTAGATAAATGGATTCTGGCATATAGTTTTATTACTATAATGATAGAACTAAGTCAATATTTTACCAAATTCTTCTACAAGTTGAATATCTGTTGATATAATTTGACGCGATAACTTTCGAACGAAGAGAGCTAGATGAATAAAATTCGGTACACTAATTTATTGTAGTGTAAACATCTGTCAAAATTTGAGCTAAATCCAACAAGGAGGTGAACACCTGTTGGTCTGCACTTTCAGAAACATATAAACGCTATGACTCAAAAGCGCAATGACTTAAACGTATCAAATTCGGTGTGTGATTTTGTGGCTACAATTGTAGTTCCGTGTCAAATTTTGAATTTAATCGGTTAAGTAAATTGCGTTTTAAATACAAATTCTATTTTCGGATACTATTTACCGCATGCTAGAGATCAATTGCCCCAAAAAACTCGTAGGGATCACAAGATAGATTAAGTAAAAATAAGAAATTCACGCCAAATGTTAATATCTCGCAATTATTGTACTCCAAAGTCATGCAAAGCTTTCTCTGGGATAACACTCTTATTAGGGAATATGCGAGAAAATTTTGGTAAGACCACTTTAGCTGATTTACTTTCTCGTATAGGAAATATATAAAGAAAAGTATTGTAATCTTCCAAAAATATCGACTTTGAAATTTTGAACTGAGTGTAACGAGATATTTGCATTTTTAAGGGTTTTTTTTTTTAATAACGTTATATTATGGAGTTGATCTCCATTCGAAATGCCTGCCATGTTCTAATTAATAGAGCATGTGTAAGAGATAATTAATAAGGATATAACGTCTGAAAATTTCTAAGAATCATGAATGTGAAGTTAATCTATACATTAGTCAAATCTATACAATTTAAACAAATTAAATATAACCGATATATTCCTGACGAACCAGCTGGGCGCCAAAGTCGATTAAATCTTCTTCAATTATAGAAGGACTCATTAAGGTTATGTTACCTTACATTCACAAAGATAATTTAAAAATATATGACAGTTAATGATATAAAAATTAAACACTATTTAAATCAGCGTCTTTGAAAAAAATAAGCATTGACACTTTACACTGGCATATAAAACATTTTTGTGCAATAATTGTTCAAGAAATTGCAAGAGGATTGGCCTTCATTAGGAATGTACAGTGGCAGTGAAAAAGAGTTTATGAAAGAAATTAAAATAACATTTTTTAACATTTGACAATTTGAGGGAATAATAAATATGAAGTTATATCTAAATATTTAATTAAAATTAAATATAACAAATATCCCTGGCGAATCAGTTGCTCGCTGCAGCCAAGTAGATTTCCCTGATCGATAGGAAACATTATTGCCAAACAAACATTGGAAACAAACTTGACCTACATCAATGAAAATTAAACAATGCATCCTATAATATTTAAACCAAAAGCTTTGAAAATATAAATATTTACATTTTATGTCTGTATTTAAAAAGATTATTCCAGATGTTGCAAGATGAAGTAGGGTTAAAGCAGAGCAAAATTTTTGAAGCTTTATTATTTAATTAAATATTTCAAGAAACAATTAATGAAAAATAACTAGAATGATCACAATTACATAGAAATGAATTCCAGAGCGGCACATGCAATTTGCATGTCGTAAATGTTGAATAATTTAAAACTAGTTTCTTCAGGAAATTATTAAAACGTAGTTTCACAAAATATTTAATTTTTAGTAACCATTAATCCCATTAACGATATGAAATGGCGGGTTGCCAAAATCGGCTGATATATAATATGATCCATTTCCACCACATCGTCGAAGTAATTGTCTTCCTCATTTCTCTCATAGCCGGTGCTAACCCAATAATACATAGAGTTAAAATAATGAACAAACGAATGAGCGATATCGTTATTATTTTCGTAGCACGTGTTATATTTGACATGATGAACTATTTTTTTAGACATGACCAAGACTTTTAAGTACAGAGAATGAATTCATTTCGGTAATCTGCAGGTCTGCAATGTAATCCTTTTCTACTAACTATCTTATCTAAAAATTTCAATCGTTTGGCAAGCTCATTTTTAATACCAATTTATGAGCTATTACTATTTTTTAGTTTCATATAAATAGTAAAAGCGAAATTTTTTATTAATATTTTTTCGGGTCTAGTTTGGCTAAAGACATGGTTTAAACAATCATCAAAGTGAAAAGCAACGATATTTATGCTAATAAATTTATACAAAATCAGCGGGAGTGGTCTCTTCAAAACTTTCTCGCACACTCTCCAATAAAGGTAAATTTCTGCTTTAGACGTGTTTTTCCCCCAAAACGATTGAAACCCAAACTTGACACAGAACTGCAATTGCAGTCATAAAATGTCATATAAAACTTGTTATATTTAAATCACTGCATTTTTGAATATCTCGTTTACATGCTTTTGAAAGCACAGACGGTCCATCGCGTGTTAGATTTGGCTTAAAACTTAATAGGTGTCTACATCATAGATGTGAAATCCGTGTATCGAATTTTATACATCAATCTCTCTTCATTTTGTAGATATATGTGAACGGGGCGGACAGACTTCCTCTGAAGAGATATTGCTCAAAACTTGATAGAAATCTGCACATTCGGTGTAAAGACCAAACACCGAATTTCATCCCTCTAGCTTAAAGCGTTTCTTGATTATTTTCGTCACAGACAGATAGACGTTTTCGAAAAGTGTGTTTTTCGAACACAGAGAGGTTCAAAACATGGCGATTCGCCGAAATCTCGAATTCGAATTGTTTGGCAATTACAATATTTTCGATGAATTTCATATACGAGAAAATAAGTAATCTAATCAATCTCAAGGATCATAAACCAAACAATTTAAAAAAAAGCATTTATTTTAATGGTATATTTAAAATGGTAATGGAAACTAAAACAACTGGCACTCCAATCCTTATTCCGTGAATTTTTATTCCATGTAAAGATTTATGGGGTATAAGTAAATTATCAATGACTCAATTCCCCTTTTGAAACAAAATTTTAAAAAAACATTACATGACATAACTGTAATTCTCTATGGAGAAACGACGACAGAGTCTCCCATACCTAACCACTTTACTGATTTGACGAATTTTTATTTTATTTGAAAGCCCATGTTATTCAGACCCATTATCGGTGGTTGATTGCCGTTTTTCGCTTTCTATTTTCTAATTACAAAGCGACATTAAATCGTGACATAATTCTTAACAGTTGGGCTGCTTTTGCCAATTTAATTCGCTGTTTAATTTCACTTTTATTTTGCTTGTAGCTTCTTCTTTCAAGCATAATTTAAAATAGTTTTTTAATTCAATACAATTTATCAAAACTTGCTATTACTAAATTAATGTGTTTAATACCAATGATGAGCAATCGGTCACCGTAGATTGTTAGTGACTATTGACATTATGTTTAATGGCATAGATCGACATAACATAATTAGAAACCAACAGTGTAGGATAATACATTCGAGTTGTCTGTCTGTATGAACACATAACAATATGATCACTCATAAATGGAAAAATGTTTCCTAAATAAAAGTTGATATATAGTCTTAAAAGAAAACTGAAGATCTTTACCAAAATATGGACTGAATCGGTCGGGAGCTTAATTTAGTTTAGTTTCATTACCGTCTCGTTTTAAAGCGATTCTAGGGCTATTTTTGGATGTACCTCTTAATTTTGAACCGCTATCAGATGACGAGGATGACATCTGAACTGGCAACTCCTCTACAAACTTCCGTACCAGCGTATATTACGTTTGGCCTCGACGAATTTAATGCACCAGATCCTGTTACTAGGTGGAATTGGGTCTCAAACCTGAAACCCTCCGGTTCCGCAATCGAAACCTTACCACCAGACCAACTCGGCCTGACGCTACGCAAAACGTTGCATATTCTCTGAGTAATTCAAAAACTCGAGGGGAGAACACTTCCACTGGATTGGAGCAAGATTAAGCTAAGCAAAACTTTATTACCTAATATCAAGGAATAAATAAGACTATCAAAGAAATGTTTACCTAAAAAAAATTCAACTATTCAGATTCAACCCCCCACCCGTCAACGATTTTAATTTTTTTCCCCTGCAAGAACCGTTTTTACTTTACATTTTTGCAAAATGAAACTTTAATACATTGCATTTAACATATATCACATCGAGACAATTTGAAGTAGGATTTCTTTAAATATATCTGAAGACAAACATTGAGGCATCTAGCCATAGTGTTGCTTTAAAACGGGACGTTAATATAAATAAAAGAAACTAAACTTCACATATAATAAGCTGAAGACTCCTGTTGAGAATGCTTCGGTTGGTTGCGAAACTGATTACCTCTTGGATCTCGTACGTGAGACAAGGATAGTTACGATGAGCAGTTTTAATAGAAGCAAACTAACATCATCCTGTTTTGCTTTCATTCTGCATAGAATTCAAATTATTTCTTTCTTCGCTGTTTAGTAGGAATTTAAACCTTTTACAATTGGTCCAATTGTTTCAAATTATGTTTAAATATTTTTTTCGCACATGTAAATTGTGTTTTTGCTGTCGTTTTAGATACAAACGCTATTTTTGTAAAGAATAAAGGACATCTCAGCTTTTCCATTTACTTTTCGGCATTCATTTCCATTATACACATTTTATATGTGTTACATTATACACATTTATATTTTAACATTATACACATTTACATTATATTTTTAAAAAATTCAATGAAATAATTATATTTTTCTCCAGAAAGTAATTGAAATAATTGAATAATTTATATTTTTTGGTCATAGCCACATCGTAAATGAATTTGTAAACTAGCAAACCTATGAATCTCAACAATCCAATTAAAATTAAATTCTCCTTTCTTTTCCTGTGTGTGTTCTTTCCTACATCAAAATTGCATTGAGGTGAAAGTAATGACTACAAGTTTGGAGAATTTGCGAGTTTATTTTAGTGAAAGAGAAATGATGGGTTAAAAAGGTTGCGTGTAAGGGTTCGAGGTTTAATCTATACTAATAATATGTGTGTGTACGTGTGCTGACGCTCTACAGAATAAGCCGTCTGAACTACAGGCAAACCAAATTTAATATATATGTATCAAATTTGGTACATATATACCTTGGAGAATAAAAATGTGAACCTAGGAGTGATTTTTTTTGAAATTTTAATTAATTAAAAATTTAACGAAATTTTGAAGTTTTTTAGCCATAACTTCCGATATTATTATCGCAAAATAATAAATTTTAAAATGCTTCAAAATTTAAAGAAACTGTTTTTTTAATTATACCAATTAATAGTCACGGGGATTTTTGATAAATTTTGGCAATTTTTTCAAAAATATTATTTTGAGTAATAATAAAATGAGCTGCATTTACTTTAACACTTTTCTTAACTAATTAATGGAGCTGCAAATTATTATTAAAAATTCCCGGATGAAGGCAAACAATCTCCATTCAATCAGAGCATAGAATGAAAGAAATCTCGATGTTAGAAACAAACATTAAACAGAGTTTAATCAATCATTAACATCGCCAGATGGATGATTGCCATGACTTCCTAGCGGAAACTGATGTTCATATACTTCAAAACTATTTTCTCTCAAATATAGTGTTACATTATTTTAAAATTAAAAAAAATATATAATAAAATAATTATATCGCCACACATTTTTTTTATTTTAAATATTTTATTAATTTACTTTAATCTCCTAATCTTTCTGGATGAAATCCAAACTATTCCATTAAAACACTCAATCGCGTGCCAATGTTAAAATTAATATTTAAAAAAAAATGCCTTCTTTGGACATTATCCCTGAAGTAGGAATTTCGCTTCTGCTTTAATTTCGTAGTTTATACATTTTTAAGTCGGTGTCCTGGGTTCGAGTCCCGATTCGGGCATGGTTGTTCTTCATCTCTTCTTTCTGTGAGATGTGTGAATGTGCCCCCCCCCCCTTGTAAAAAGGAGTTGTGTAAGCGAATATGAAGCGTGAGTAGCTAAGACGTACTTTTGGCCCTAGTTGGCGCTACTAAAACAAAAGACTCTCCCTTGACTTAAGTGCCATTATAAACAACAACAACAACCATGGTTGTTCAATTCACACCTCAATAATTTATAGTGAACTAATTCAATTTAATTCATCATATCAAATAACGCGGTGAAATTAAAAAAAATATATATTCCATATTAATCCATGTTTTAATACTTAAAATTTCAATAATCTAGCCGAGCAAGATGGTCACCAAAGGCGGCTAGTTTTCATTATATCAACAATGAGTAAGCTTCACAGATTTCTTGGAAAAGAAATAAAGCAAAAAAGTTGAGTTAAAGGGAAACTGAAAAGAGTTCCCAATCGAAGTTCTCAGAAATCAATGTTCTTTGGATGTCATGAAAGGGAACAAAAAGCGACTGTTCGTTTCTGCGCCGAAGGTTGAAGATCGTAATCTCGCGCTTCATTGATAATCATTGAAGAATCGGGATGTAAACAGAGCCTACTTTGTGCCAATTTTGTTTTCTTGCTACAGATAAGATGAAGAGCACTTGAGGAAGCACCAATTAAGTGAAAGTGATAATAAAAAACTGCTGTGCGTGCAAGAAAAGACTCACATATCGCTATTCTGTTTAAATATTTAAAAATTTATTTTGCTAGATAGTATGGTATCTTAACAAATTTGGGTAAGCTTCTCCGATAAAGCAATTATCAGGTTCTGGAGTGCTTCTCAAAATTTGTATAAAATGATAGTTTTTTTTTGAATGGCGGTGGAATTGCATTCTAGTATTCTTATTTTTATAGATTCGTTTTTAATATTGCAGGTTATGGAGATCTTTCTACCCTATGACCCCAAAATCACTTAACAATTTCAAGATTTCATCAAGGAAAAAGAATTAATATATGCGATTACGGAACAAGAGGTCGATTTTTTTGTGGTATAAGCTCCTTGTATGCTAACAAGTATTAAGTTTACGAACTTAAATAAATACTCACTCGAAAGTAGAAGGACATTTCAAATGGAAAAATAGGCACAAATGCAAATAAAAAAAAGGGGAAAAAAAACAAGAATATACACAAATGGAAAGGGAGAAAAAATCGTTCACATTCAAACAGAAAACCTTCCGTAATTTAGATTATACAATGGGAAAGGTTGAGGAACTTGATCAAGATAAGATATTCACTGTACAAAGAAATAAAGCATACAATTATATATGTAAAACATATGTAAGCAAACACGCAGAAATACAGTTTGAATAATACTGGAGAAAATGATATTAATATATGTACAAAAAAGTGCAAAGGACGATTGCTTCAGAATAAAGGCAGAGAAAAGAGAAAGTCATGCTATTTTGTTGTTTAGTGGACAATTCATTCATGCGCGTCTTTTGGAAGTGAATTGGATACGTTCAAATAGCAAGTTCGTGGTAAAAAAAATAGATATTGAGCGCTGTTTTTTTGTAAATTTTTGTTTCCAACAAAGGATTTTTATATGGATATCTTTAGTTATGTAAAACACATGCGAAGGTGCCCGATTCTTTGTCATGTTCTATGTAGCAATTGTAGATATTCGACAAGGCCGTTGCCCAGGGCTAAAAAAAAAGTTAAAGAGAGAGAACGTGGATGTTGTATTAGAACTAAAAAATTGTGACTGCTGATTATCATATTTATCAGATAAATTATTTCGGGGAGAAGGCAATTATTTTACAGAAGGTTTTAACGAAAACAAGAGTCGCAAAACACGAATAAGTACTGAATCTAGACGCAACGCAAATATTGAAATACTTTATTTTGTAAAGAAATTCTTTGGGGGGGGGGGTATTCAAATGCATACAAAAGAAATACTGGTACAATGTTTTGAATTTTATTGTTCATGCAATAAAATTTCTTTTTACGTTTCGGGTTTAGTACTTCGAGTGCTGCTTAACAATGGAAATTATTTAGGAATTTCAGATTTAAGTTTAGGATAGGATAAGTTTTTAAACAGAAAAAGACATGGAAAAACATAGAAAAAGAAGAAATTTCACACGGAGGAAAATGAAACTCTAAGCTAAATAAGTTATTACCCAAAGTAAAACGCATTAAATTTTTAGACATTATATAAAAATATTCCACTCGGCAACTTGGAAGGCAAAAGTAGATTCCCTTTTGTCTAAGTTATTATTTTCCAATTCCTTTCAATCCTTACACAAAAATCAATAGGAAGGGTCTTCCAGAAACCTTTTCGCATACCTTCCTATTAACCCCCCCCCCCCCCCCGATAAAATTACATTGTATTCGAACGCCATTGCAGAATAGTTAAAAAATACAAATCTTCGGCATGGATTCAGCATTTTTACTGAATCTATTTTGAGAATAAATGTTTTGGACGCCTTTTTTTCAGATCGACACACATTAAAAGTTTACAAGGAACTACAATGGTAATTAAAAAACAACATAACAACAAATTTCACTAATTTAAGGGGTTTTTTTTTATGTCTTGAATCGAAATTTTAATCAAGCATATATCGTTTTTCATTACACTAATACTAACCAAATGAATCAAAACTTTAAAGCAAAAATCTATTTTTGCTAAATATTTCATTTGTTCCTCCATGCAAATATTGAAAAATTGAAATTCGAAACTCCCAGAACTGCATAGCCCACCTATAGAGTGAAATGTGATGTTTTTGTGGCTTTGGCCATGCTGTAAGGTAAGTGGGAATTTAATAGTGGTGGCCATATAGTTGTAGTCAACATCATTTGGGCCTCATCTTGAAATGTTTTTATTTCTTTGATGTAGTCCTAGTATTGTAAATCAGTTGTTTCCAACGATGTGGAAACTACAAAATTTCTGAAACTATACCATTTCTGTTGATTATTCAAATGGAGTGATGTGCCACCTGAAGAATCTTTGTTTCTGTCAGGTGTCGAATAATACGAAATGGTTCCTTTTTCTTTGAAATCAAATCATAATCGCAGAAGCTCAAATCTGAATTTAGAAATCCTGCGAGAGAGTCAGCAGAGTTTATACAGTTCCAAGCATTTACGATCAAACAAGTTGTACGCAATTGCATCGAAAGACTAAAAATATTTTTAGCTAATACAAATGTTGCATTGGTCTTATTAAAGCTCCGTCTCCCGTATATGTTTCTTGAAATCATTTAGAGTCTGCTACAAAGCAAATTATTGATAAAAAAAATCTAAAGTTGTGTTGTTGATATTATAAACGGATTTTGTAAATTTAACTTGAAATTTGGATTTTCTCCTCCGATTCAATGAGGACCCAATTTTAAAATCAGTCGTTTGCACACCCTGTTTATTAATCTGAATTTATTCCCCCCCCCCAAAGGAAGTAATGTCTTTAGGACAAGCATTTTAACTAAAGAGTATTTTGACAGAATTCATTAAACAATGATTTTGGAACAAGTTTCTTTGATGTTCTTTATAGAATGCATAGTCATTTGGAACGTATGTGTTAAAGCAATATTTTTTAAAATTTGAATTCATGAAATGAAATCGTAATATAGGATGTCTGCTTTATTTGTTGTTATATTTTTCAATAGGCTATAATGTTTCTTATATCTCTTTTGAAGTAAATGGACTTTTGCATAAGATCAGCGATATTGTCATTTTAATTTCAATACAGCTTCATCGCAAGAAATGGAGCAAGTTATTGCGTAGTTTAGAGAATATAAATTTATAACGCAAGTAAATCGTAAACTCGAACTATGTATCCCCGCAATCCCCTTTCAAGATCGACGATTTATAATTAGCATAAAAGATCCAGGACTATGCATCGATTCTCCTAGAACGAGGTTAGAAATCTTTTGCCAATACGTTGTGTAGCAGGCAAAGGAAGAGACGCACATTGAATATGCTTTCCTTATTCATACATGCTTTATTGACATAAAAGAACTTAAAATGTACATATTTATTGTCTCATTTCAATGTTTTTTAAGAATTCTAAAAATTTATTTCCCTAATATATAATATACAGAGCATGAAATACAATATATCAGCTAACAGATTTTCATCTTTTATCTAAAACTTCCACCATGAAAACCAGCATAAAATCGAAAAAGCATTTGACTTTAGAAGTCATACAACACAGAATCTTCTACAATATTAAGTTGTGAAATAATTAGTTAATAGCACAAGACAGATCAATGTCGCCCCAGAGATCAAGGAAATCCATCAAGGGATCTTTAAAGCAGTCGAATAATGCGATTTTATGAGATTGAAAAAGGATATAGAAAGTGGAAAGCTTCCATAATAATTTTGGTGAAAATCTATCAAATCTGTAGATTTGATTGCCTAGTATTTGTAATATAACAGTAATGAAGTTGAATTATTATTTAAATTTACAGGTTAGGTAATCGCCTTCGAAAACTAGTTGGTTGATAAAAAATATTGCTTATATAATATTTTCAGAAACTATAGCTGAAAAATATCAAAAGTCTTCTTAATTTTTAATTAATTAAAATTTTAAAAGGGTGCACATTCCACCTTTCAAATATTTTGAGCTAATTCGGTTCGTTTTAAATCAAACGGTCTGCTTTGTAAAGCACCACACAGACACACGGTCTCTGGTTTATTATTAGTAGAAATGTAAATGATAAATGGAATCTTTCATCTGTAGCTTTCAAGCACGTGAGAGTACCAAGTAATTTAATATTTGTTAAAACAGCGAAATGGCTTAAATTTAATAAAACAATGAAAACGATTGTTGAAAGTTATGCAAAAAAATATTTTTAAAATTATCAATATTCAGAAAAAATTTACGCGATAACTAAATTGATAACATTCAAGATACATTGTTTTCGTATTTTAAAATGCCATTAAAATCTGACAAATAAGAAGTGTAAAATCACAGTTGGTAGCTCTAGATCAAACGATAAGTGCCTGCAGAAGGTAATAAATACACGCACGCATTTTCTGTTGTTGGTAAAATTAATGGCATTAAGTCGAAATTGTTTAACGTTGCTAATATTAGGGTTTATCTCAAATGAGACAAGATTACTGATTTTTCAGGTACATGCAAGGGGGGTTCTCTCCCTTGCGACGATGGTCAGTGCGTCCGTAAGGAAGACTGGTGTGATGGCAAAGAAGCTTGCGAAGATGGGAGTGATGAAGCTTACTGCGAGGAAAGATCTTGGTGGCGTAAGTGGTCTGTCATAACAATTTGTTATATCTTTATCCAGAATGATCAAATAAGGAAGCAGCGTTACAAAGTAATTCTTTTATTTACATCTTTGTATATCTACACAAAAACAACATGTTCTCATCTAGGTTAATATGATTTACAAAATTCACACAATAGTTGAAAGTTTAATCATGTAATAGTTCCTATATCAAATCGGAGAATAAGTCCCCAAAAAAAGCTAACAGACTATTAGCTCAAAACGGCTATTCCAGGGACCGCTCCAGAAACCCAGCCATCTTTATCGGGTGCATCTCAACCCGAATCAAACGAACCTTCTCACAAAATCAGGAACAACTTCTTCGGACACCAACGTCTCTCTGAATTCTCCTTCGACGTCTCTCACTGCTTTCCTCTCTCAACAAACCAAAACATGCATTTTATTTCAGTCAGATAACCACCTCTGATTTTCTCATTGGTGAACTTGAGTTTTCTATCCCAAATAACATCGGCTGAAGTCCAACTATGTTCGACACTCAAGGACAATATTTGCTGGTGATTGATATTTTCTTGAAGATTTGAGAAGTCTCTTCATAAGGAAAAAAAAGTTTAACGTCTGGATGTTTTGATGTTCTTTTCCCTTGTAGACATACTGGATATATTTGAAACGAAGAGATACACATATGTAGTCCTTTATCTGGATATAACAATTCCCCAGATACAATGACTCTACTAGTGAAAAGGATCCGCCTCAGGCGGTCCGCAGGCTCTTACCTATTTGTGGGAAAACGGTTAACGTTACATCCGGCCGGAATGCCAATTACCATGTGAGGGAGACGGGGAAACATTACACGGTTATGTTTGCTAAAAATATGACCATAATACTTCACAAGATTTCGCTTGTGATTATCAAAATTATCTGATAGTTGAAGGAAAATACTTCAAAAGTTCCTTTTATTTCTGTTTTCGATTATACTGTACATTTGAATACGATTCTATTGAAATGAAGGAAGTAAATGGAAATTATGTTAAATTTAATTTATTATATAATTTAAGCAATGTTATAATATTATTTATAATTAACCACTCTAGTCTCCTGTTAATCGGTGAACCGGACGAATGCTTACCAAATATTTTGGCGGATAAATTTGTTAGAGTTTAACAGAAATATTGTAATGTTGTAAAAATTATGATGCATTCCGTGATCAATAATTTAATAGTAAATGGTTTTGATAAAAGTATTTCGCTTATAGCATAATCTCTCATTAACTTCAGCTAAAGTTTAAATCATGATTATTCCTAATTAAGTTCAATAGATGAGTTCTTTTGAAAAGCTTAATCGAATTTATGGGAACGTAGAAAAGAATGAAAATATTATGCTTTAAATCTGGTATTTGGTTAATTTAGTAGTGCAGAGTGAACCTTATTCTTAAAAAGAACTCGCTAACTTAATAAAAATATTAGACTTCATATCAGACGAGTCTATTTTGACATGTTAGACGGAAAAGAGAAACACTTGAATAAATGTTTGCCAGATCGAGCGGCGTTTCATTCCTTCATGATATCAAATTCGCCCTGAAAAATCCGTAAAGAAATACAGAAAAAGTGCGCTTAGTTCAAAATAGTCGTATTTATCGCAAACTTATTTTTCCTTCATAACTGCTCCTCTACATTACGAATGTGTGTGTTTAAATATAAAGTAGCTATTGCAAGATATGAATTGTTTCTTTGTTATTATTATTATTTCATGATTCAATACCTTTATAAAATAAATATATATTTTAAATATTAAAAATTTTTTAACTGAGAAGTGATTCCTCGTTTACCTTCTTTATCATCTACTCCGTTTCTGTTCCCTCTCCCTACCGTGTCTTTCACTCGAATAACAATCATCGCTGTAAGTAATTGTAGCTTTTATTATAATTTGATGCAAAATTATTTTGGTCGTTTGTTTTGGAGTTGAATTAATAAAGAAAAGCTTCTCATTTGGACTATCTAAATATTTTTCGAGATACAGAGATAACTGTAATCAGCAAAAATTTATTTTTGTGCTTTATTTGTCTTAAAAAACAATATAAGTAATTTTTAAAAAGCATATTTTCAAGTAAAAAAATGGCATAAAAATTGTATGTAAGTCCAATCACCAATCTTTAAAAAGCAAAATTAAAACAAGGGTATTTTTTTATTGTAAAATCTAATCAGTATCCAGTATATAAACTCAAGAAAAACGTTTCATGCAGTGCATGATTTCCTCTTCTTCATTTGTTTCTTCACTTTTGATACAAACTGCGAAGTCTTAATTTTTTTTCCTTTTAAAAAAGCACTTTATTATTTAATTTCTTATTATTAACTTATTTTAGTGATACTATCTGATTTTTATAGCTGATCTCAAGATAATAGTCTTATTTGTTTAAAGAATCCAATGCAGGTATCTGTTTCTGGTCGATTCATAGCAACTCTTGGACAAAAATAATACACACACACACAAAATCATTTAAAATATTTTAAAGCTAATTTAATAAAACTCTCTATAGTTTAGCCAAACAAGGTTATGCTCTGATGATATTCATGAAAAAATTTAACAGTCGAGAACATTCTCAAGGAACGTTTTTGGGAAGCAGACCAGCTCGCAATTTATCAAGCAGAGACTTTCGCAAATTTGAAACTATACATCATTCTGTTTTAAGAATTTTCTCAGAGGTATTTCGAACCTCGCCAGTGAATAGTTTTTATGTTCTCTATCACCAGTTACCACTAAGTTTACGATGTCAAAATTTACCTGCCCAGTACTATCTTCGAGCACTGTCTGTTCCGAAGCGCCTTTTGTTTTCTGTGACATTTCCGGTTAGTCTTGACCATTTCACATTCTTCCATTCTGTGAGAAACTACTTTATCATAATTCTAAACTCCATGATTGAGTGATTCAGACCACTGATCTCTTTTCCTTTCCTTCCTGGGATATACTTAATTTTTCCTTTCTAAATTCCTTGTCTGGTTTGGAGAAGCAAAACACTGCTCCGATTGTCCACCAGAAATTGTTTCATTCTCATTGCTGTCAGTATTCAGATTACTTAAAAATATTTACGGATGGTTCGAAATCAGATGGTCATGTTGGTTGCGGTATTGTTTTTGACGCTGATACACTCAGTCACTGTCTAGATACTTCTCTTTTTGTTTTATCTGCTGAATTAGTGAATTTTTTTTCTCTTCAGAAGATCTTACTCTCTTCTGAACGTAAATTTTGTATACATTCTAACAGTATGAATTTTTCAGTATGAAATATTTTCTATTTTCATAATCATATTCATCCAGTTTTATTGTATTTTATCTCTCTCTGCCTCTTTACAAGGAAGAACATATTTGGCTTTTAAAAAAATTAATAAATATAAACTATCAAATTCACTCAAACTTATCCGTTTTTTCAGGCATAATTCCAAACAAATGTAAGAAGATTCACTTCCGATGTGATGATGGACCTTGCTGGCCTTTAGCCGCTCATTGTGATGGAACCGATGACTGCAAAGATGCTTCAGATGAAAAAAATTGTAAGTTTTTCTTGTTCAACGTTTGTCTTTGAAAATGTCCTCAGGAAGATAAATGCAGCAAATCTAAAATTTTTCGCAAATCTTAACTTTTGGCGAGAAATGCAACATGAATTGAGACAGCAGCTATAGATAAACTGAAGTATGAATGCTCAATTGTTCACAGAAGAATAAAAAAATATTATTAACGGTTGAAAATTATGAAAAATTAATCAGACTAGATCACCATTTTTTTAAAATTTTTTTTTTACGAAAAATGATTTTAGAATAATATTTACAATATGAATACTTACAGAACAGCTTATTAGAACCTTTAATTTTAAAATATATATTTTAAAAAACTAGGCCTAAAATGTTCTTTATTATTGTTAAAATGAATTTATTTTCCTTTTGCTTAAAAATACTGTAACAAAAATATAACAACCCTGCATTTCAATATTTTATTATCAAAGTTACAATCCTTGCAAGTATAAAATTAATCATTTAAGAACAGGGAGATTATAATTTAAGTGATCTAGACTTATGTAAACACCATTTTGTTTCACATATTTGTAGAAACATTTTATATTCATCATTTGGATGATGGAAAAAAGAAATCTGCATTAAAATTGCATAATTGTTTGTTCTAGGTGAAAAGGTGGCGTATAAATAATGAAAAAATTGACAAGAATAGGATAAAATAGAAAAAGAAATTTCAATAATTTAAAAAAATGATATTTAAAAGTGCATGCGCATAAAAAGTGTTTATTATGTAATAAACCAAAAATATAAATGTCTGAAAACAGCAACTTAGCTTTAATATTGACAAACAGTGATAAATGTCATTAAATAGGCAAAAAAGATTTAATATTTAGACAGAAAAGAGAATTTGCTACAAAATCATCTTGAAAATTTGATTAAAAATTAGAAAATAATCTGTTTTATTCCCTACTGGGGAATGTAGAAGTGTCGAAGCTTTTTAATAGCCTATTTAATCCTTATAACATTCTAATGAACGTGTGTGCTGAATTTCATTTGAATCCTACGAAAGGTGGGGAATTATATACGAAATAAATAAATAAGCAGGCAGTCAAACATTCTATTTTATCTATATAGATAGAATATCGTCGAACTTTTCTCTTTTTCCTGAAATTTAATAATTTACTTTGTTAAATGCATATTTTCTGCTCATTTATTACCGAAAAGTCCTATTTATGCATTAAAAAAGGCCATAGATTGTTCGAAAGCAGCAAATAGCTCTTTTTGAGGTTCATCAATAATGCAAGCTAGTGAAGAAAATTTTTTAGTATCGTTTTAAAATAATTTATAAAATTTATTTCTCAACAGCAATTTGTAATCAGTAATTAAAACAAAAAAGTCAATAAGAAAAGGAAACGAATTTAGCTTTAATTCTTTATAGTGGAACTGGGAAATCTGTTGACATCTCTCCCCATCTGCTTACATGTGCAACAATATATATATATATATATAT
>JAPMOR010078753.1:345495-370208 GCA_026543865.1 Argiope aurantia
GGGAGATTGCGTGGATCACTCATAAGGAGCATAGTATTAAAACGATGTTACTTTCGAATACATTGGCAAGGAAATAATTGGGGAAAGATTAGTCTACTGGAGCATTATCATGATGAAATCATATTCTGAAATAAAGGCAACAGCGAAAGATACTTTTCCAAATGATCAGATAATCATTTAAACAAAATTTTTAGCAAAACTCACTGTACCATAGAAGAAAATTCGAACATCAGGTAATTATTTGATCATATGTTACGAGGATTTTCTCTTCCGCCCCAAAAATAACAATTTCTTAGAATTTCAACACATAAAGATTTCTTCAATAAAAAAAATCGCATTTATATTTGTCTTTTTACATCTGTAATATTCTTGCACCTAATTCACAGTATTTTGAAATGTATATACTTAATTTTAATCAATTAAATATAATTTTGGTGCGCTGTATACATTATTTATGCAATAGTCTTTTCTTCAAATTCCAGATTGTGCCATTAATGATTTTATTTTTACTTCATTTTAAGTGTATGGAATGCTAAAAAATAAAAGTTTTTAATTGCTTAAATTATTTCTAAAAATAGATAAAGTAGTTTTCAATAAGTTTGTAATAGGATAAAACACTCTTATTTTCTTGTGATGTAACAGTGTGCTCATCCCATTAAAGGCATCCCACTAAATTTACTTAGCATTTATTTGATTTAGTTCATAAAAAGTCATTGATATGTGCTAAGAAGTGTCAAGAAATTGTTTTAGTTTGCCTGTCATAAAATGGTTAGTATATTTACCAACTAAGATCATTCTACTCTTAATACTAATGGAAAGGTCTGAATCACTGTATAAACTAATAGTAAAATGTTGATTTTTTCTAATTTCACAAAATCAGTTTATCATAATAAAATCCTTAAAAAATTCTTGGGGATACCTCCTTAATTATAGCGCACAAAGGGTTTAATAAAATGATAAGCCATATTAAATAATTTCTAAGTAAATAATTAAATATTGTCTTTTCTAAGCAGTAACTACTTTATCATGTCAGGTTATAGAAATAAATTTAAACCTAATAAAATCGGCATGATTTCAATTAGCATATCCTTCATAAAAATAATCTTGAAACCCCAGAATTAAACTGCTCCAATTATTTGAAATAATAATATTCAATGCGGTTTTTTTTTGTAGAATTGTTTTTATTTCAAGCAAGCCAGTGATTCAGCTGTTGCATTCAATCTATAGAAGATTTAAACCTCAATCCCCTAATTAATTGCTACACAAAAATATACGGATGAAAAAAAATTTCGTGTTAGTTCAGTGTAATTTTAGTTTAGTTCCTTTTGATGTTTATTTCATTTACTTGCAAAAGATAACTGCCACTAAAGAGCAAAAGTTAATTAAATATTAAGATAGTCATTCTGTCCTGAAATCTAATTTTATATCTTCTGAGTGGAAAAAAACCCATTCATTTTGTTTAAAGAAAGCAGAATTTATGCTAAATTAAAATTGTTTGATCATCAGAAAATAAATTCAATATTTAATTAACTGCGATATTATAACGGCCGTTAAAACTTGTGCTTCATAAAAATTGGATCTCTATATAAAAATTAATTTAATATATGGTCACTAAAAAGTGGGCGTTGCAAATCGACTATGGGAATTTTACAGTTTGTTTGAATATTAAGAAAATTACTCGAAACGTTTACATGAATGAAAATGTGTGAACTTTAGAAAACTATGCGCACAATTTTTTGAATTACGACATCTTAATATATAAACTTTGCTCTCATGCAAAAATTTTACTATGTTACGATTCGATTTTCTCACATTAATATTTAAAATTTCTTTAAAAAAGTATTAAATTTGCGTTATTTATGCAGTATTTCATGACTTTATGAAATATTATAATTTACTTTAGGTGGGTGAAAATTTTTTTGAGAAATACGCAATAATTTCCTAGATATCGCCGAACGTTCATAAGATTCATTTAACAATGGAAGCCTCATTTTTCAAAACCTTACTACTTTCGAAATTATCGTCAGAATTCCATAAAATTTTACCGAGAGATTAATTTAATTACAACAAATCGATTCCATAAAAAAGTGATAACAGTAACGGAAACGTTTGGAGATATTTTTCAACTAACGATGTTAATTAACTCGATTAATCAATTTGAATGTCTCAACAAACCTGTCCCGTCGAGTCATTTTCATTGATATCAAATTTGCGAAGATGCGACTATAAATAAAAAAAGTTACAGAGGTGTTCCTTTTTTTGTTGTTGTTGACGATTGTACCTACTTATTAGTATCACTCTAGCAAAGAAAAAAAAAAGCTGTCATTCTTTAAAGCCAAAAAATTAAAATTAGTGTATATCAAAAATTTGAATGACCAAAGAAGAAATTCTTGATGACATTCATTGGAAATAATTTATTTGGAAATTTTTTTGAAAAGACTGCTCTGATTGCTGAAAGTAGATCAAACTTGTTCTATTTTTAAATTTCTTGTTCTAGTTCAAGTTTCGCTATAAGTTGGATGTTTTAAACAGTGTAAAAAAAATACGGTCAATGCCGTTTCTTCAGTTACAAAAGTGACAATAAAGGTTGACATAAATTCTAAATTTAGTCAGTGGGGTAGAGTAGTAACTATGCTGGTAAATAAGCTTGTTATTATGTCCTCTCTTTAATTTTTTAGCCAAAGAGTAAGGATTAAAAAGAAGGAATATCCCGTAAAATCACTTGATGCTTGCTGTTTTGATAATTTTGTTATAAAATATAAAGAAAGAATTTTTGATAATATGTTATAGTATCTTCAACGGCAATTCGTTCATAGTGTGAGTTTGACTCCTTGACTTTTTTGTGAGGGAATCCACTTTTTCATTCCAAGAAATATTTGAATGCCTTGGAGTCCAAACTAATATGACTTTTAACTTAAGTTTACTCTAACTTGAATTTTCTTCGCTATTCTATAAATAATTTCTGGTGATTTGAAAGACAAACTTTTGAAGGCTTGATTGGCAGAGAAATTGCCTGTCATACGTTCAGATATGAACGTTTCATGGAATTCAAGAGAGAGGGACGAAGGACCCTGAGAGTAAGATTTAAAGAATCGCATTCTTTGTTGTAGTTTATTAGTACCATCTCGAAAGAGGTGAATGGAGTCAGTCGGATAGTAAAGGCTTTCCATTAGCAATAAAGACATTGCAAAGAAAGCAGATGAAAGCGATAATAGAAACGAACTATGAAAGTGAGAAGAGTGTACTTTCATAAGGTGTGTTTCAATTTTTTAGGGATACCATTAAAAATGAAAATAAAAGCGTAAATAATAAATATTTGACATTTATTTTTGAAACAAGTTAGATAAATAACCAAAATAAATATTGTAAGATAATTTAGATTAAACAAATAAAGATTAAACAAATAAATTTCAACTTTGAAATAACTAAACAAAAGAGTAGCACAAATTTTGTGTTTCAAATTTTTAGGGACAGTGGAATTAAAAGCTTCAAAACTTCAAATTAAACTTTTTTTACCGTTCAATATTAGCACCATTTTTTCTGATGACATCATATATTCTGTTTGGCATGGAATGTATTAGGTTCTGAAGAAGTTTTGGATCCAGAGAATACCAAGCATCCATTATTGCTTGTCGAAGTTGCAATTTCGAATGAAATTGGCGCTCTCCTTCATAAACTGTTCTTGCCAAAAGATCCCATAGATTTTCAATGGGGTTTAGATCGGGGCTTCTAACTGGCCAATCCATAACTTTCACATTGTTATATCTAAACCACTTTTTTGTTGATTTTGAGCTGTGGATAGATGCATTATCCTGTTGAAAAGTCCAATTTGGACCACATATTTCAGGTCCTGCATTAAGTAAATGTGTTTGTAATATTTCTTGGTATCGATCAGAATCCATTCTTTCATTCACAAATGCCAGTTCACATGCACCATTGAAGCTAAAAGCTCCCCAAATCATAACAGATCCACCGACCATTTGCCTTTTGGAGAAGATCTCTGGTTCTTTTCTTAGATCATGCCAGTAATATCTCCAACCGTCTGGCCCATCTAGATTCAACTTCTTCTCGTCGCTGAACATGACTTCTATCCACTCATCTTTGAAATGCATGTATTCCTTTGCCCAGGATAAACGTTGTAATTTGTGTTGTTTTTCAAGTGGGGGTTTGCAAAGCCTTTTTCGCATATTTCATGTTTTTATTGCTCTTGATTGACCGCCAAACAGTAGTGTAAGAACATCCCAGTTTCAATTCTTTTGTTACTTTTCGTACTGATGATTTTCCATTTACACATTTCTGAATAATTCTCCTGCGGATACGTTAATCGAGCTTTGGCTTAGGTCCTCGCTTTTGAATGGCAGTTGATTTCCCATTTAACTGCTTCAAATAATTTTCCACAGCACGTTTTGAACGTTTTATGATGGGTGCAATATTTCTCAAAGACTTTTTTTCGTTGTAATAAGCTTTTATTTGGCATTTTTCAAGATCTGATAACCATTTACCTTTAGCCATATTTCTTCGGCAAAAAATTAAGTACTAACGTGAACGTTTTCAATATAAGCTTTATAAGTTATTAAAACCACTGGTAGTAAATAAAAATGAGCAATAATAAAGATTTAACTTGAATTTATATACCATCTTATCTAGCTGTCCCTAAAAATTTGAAACACAAATTTGGCATTTTTTTTTCTATTTTCTTCTTTTATTAGCATTGATATTTATTTAATTATTTTACATTTTTTATTATATTTAATTTTTCATGTTTTTCAAAGACGTTTTTATAGATATTAGGTAAAAATTATTCCGATTTTATGTTTTTATATGGTGTCCCTAAAAATTTGAAACACACCTTATATCTGTAAAAGACGTTTGAAAAAAGTCTCGAGAGTAACATGCATTATATTTCGTAACGAATTTACCAAATTAATCATATTTACATAAAATTCAAGAAAATCAAGCATTGGCTGACAATCATCGCTTTTGAACGTATAATAATCTCTAACCTATATCTATAGTACTTTTGAGACCATTCAAATGATTTATTTGCGATGCCTTTTAATATTTGTTTGTTAATAATATTAGTTTTATAAAATGCGTCTGCAGAAAATTTAAGTGAAATTTTAATGTTGTTTTAGAGATGAACCTGTGAGCTTGAATCGCTTAGCTATGCTGACGAATGCTTTAATAGCTACTTGCCTCGACCCGCGGGATTTTCATGGCTGGGATCTCACTGAACTCATTCGCAACACCCTGCTGAAGTTGCATCGGGCTTCCAGGCCACCTGTCATCAACCCCCTTGTTTACCTGTCCCTGTGCTTGGCTGATAGGAACCTCACCAGCTACGAAGTGCACCACCTTATGACCTATCTGGTGGCCACGAGAAATGATGAAACGACTCGAGGTAAGACAACATTACATATCAAATTGTCAAACATTTACATTATTTGATATGTCAACATTTACATATCATATTGAACAAGCGGGGTTGTTCAAGTAACAGTAGTTGTGCAGAATATTTTTATAATTCTGTTTATTATTGTAACTTTTCTGTCTGGCACAGTGTAACTAGTCAAAAACCAGGAGACTTGAATTTTTAGTATTGGAAAAGTATGCCAGCTTCTATTGGTCACAGCGACCTTACAATATATCAATGTTATTTACGGCAAAAGTCTCACTTAAGTTCTAGGATAAGTGGTGTAGTTAACCATCCTGATAATTTTCGATGTAAAATGACGCTTCGTGAGATTTTCTCTGCCAGAAAATGTTTCGGTCTACCAGTTTTGAATGATACGGGTTAAGCTGGTTTGAGAAAAGAGCTCGCAATTTTTCGATTGATGTTCTTGAAGCTGGCGACCGACATCCCACTCGGTCAGTGACAAGACATTTTTACAAAACTATTTAGTGTCTTACAAATACTGAGCAATATTCTGTTCTATTTCTGAATGAAGTGTTTGATGATTTATCTGCAATATCTAAGCTCATGTAATAAGATCTCATATAGCAAAGTTATTGAGTGAATTTCAAGTCTTCATAATGGGGATTTCAATAATGTCAAAATACAGAGCAATTATGAAGGTTAGGATAGGATATATGTGACAAAGTTCAGCCATTGTATTTTCTAGGGACATCGGCAATTCAATTTAAATCAGTATGATAACGATAATATTTATGAATTTTTTTAGACATTTGATAACAAAGTCCTGCTTGTATCAAATGTAGAATATTGAATCCCAGTTGAAGGTGTTCAATGACATTCTTAATTTCCCTACCGACCCTTTTCAGTGCGATGCAAAGATATCTGAAGCCCGCGTGAAAATCGCATGCCTTCCTTATCAATATATCACATACTAATTGAAATTTAAGAAATACTAATTAAAATTTTACAAAAACAACAAATGAATTTTTATGATTAACTAAAAAAATGTATGATAGCACAGAAAATTTTTAAAAAGTTTTAATTAACTCACAATCTATTCATTAATAATTCCTTAACAAGATAATGCATTTACAATTAGAATTAAATGAGTAATGAAAAATAATACTTATTATGAAAAAATAAAATCTTCGTGATTTTACTTTTAGGATTATTTGAGTCTGTACAATTTCTGATGGACAAGCACTTCATTGCTGTGATGTCCTTAGGTGATTACGTAAATATAAAACTTACCCTGATCCTTTTTATAGACGAGTTGCTTTCGCAATATAGCATTTTATAATTCGGAAGTATTCTCAATAATTCAGAACATAGTATTTTCTTTCATCCGAATATAATTCGAAAGGTCTGATTCAATATTCAGGTTTTTAAAAGTTCCACAATAGGGAAAAAATGTTTGTTACTAACAAATGAATGAAAATAGTCATGGTGAAATCCGTTTGATTTCAGTTAATCAGCTTAATGACTCAGATAATGAATCCAGCATTCCCTGAAGATACATTTTAATATTATCATCCCGATATTGCAAATTTCAGTTTTTATTTATCTTTTTAGCCGCCTCTTTTCTATTGCAGACATGACGTATCTAGCACTACAGGCCTTCGCTTGTCATATGCAGAAGGAAAGCTATAACGTGGCTCAATATTATTCTCTACAGAAAATGGTTTGGAATGCCACCTCGAAAATTCTCCGAAGAATGAAGGAGGATGGTAGTTTTGGTAGCGTTTACAGTACTGCTATTGCTGCACAGGTAAAATCACCTCCCACACCTTACTGCTAATTCTTTTGAGTCTTTCAAAAATGTTAATTAGGAAACAGAGATGTGTCGAAATGATTTACGGAAGCATGTCAAAAAGTTCCGCTTTTATATTTATAGAGCTTCAACAAAGATCTGCACAGACTTTTGTTTGCAGTGATAGTGATACATCAGAGAAGTTAAGTCATGTTGTTATGATAAAATCGGGAGTTATTTATATTGGGATGATCACATTTTTATGACAGTCAGAGAACATACCAATCACGTTTTCGTGGTGAGTTCACCGACGGATCAAATAATCTCTGATGTCATCTGGTGCACTACTTTATCATGACTGCGGATCTTAATCGCTGCCAACAAAAGCTTGTCCTGAGGTTAGGTGACATTCCTAAGAGATTGAAGAGAAAAGAATAGGAGTGATAAAATTATTTTCTGACATCGATTATGCACCAAAAAAAAGTAATTATTTTATATCCTAAAATATGTTAACATATATTATTCTATGTTAAATATGCTGCATAGGCAACCGGGATAAGGGAATGAAAGTCATTACGACAATACTGAACGCGTGAAGTTTAGTTTAGTTGTATTAATGTCCCGTTTTAAAGCACCTCTAGGGCTATTTTGGGACGGGTCTTGTAATTTTGAACCACGATCAGATGACAAAGACGAACCCTAAGCTGGCACCCCCCCAGAAAACGTTAAAGACATAGATAACGACCATCATTGGACGGTATAACCACTGTCATAGGAGGCACGTTCCGTCCTAGGAATAAAGACGACTAGACTCCAGATCATATTTTTCCTATCGGAGAAGTCCGAACCAATCACCATAACAAAAGCTTCCCATTCCATTTTCCATGTACCTCCCGGTGAGAATCAGTGGCATCATCAAATCGCTTTCTATTTTTGACATTGACTCTAAATTAATAGGTACACTTTCCCTGGGAAAAATAATCGAATTTGATTCAGATGATCATATGCGGGCTCCCAGCACGTATCAGTCGATGACATTTTGGAAAACAATATATGTGAAAACTTTGAAGAAGTATGAAATAATTCATACTCAATACGATAGTGCCCTGCAATTATTCATTCTGTAAAAGTTTTTTAAAGGAAACAATACAAACTGATATGCTAAGGACAATATTATTTTCCATCGAAGATAAAAATTAGATAGCAGTGATCCTTTTTAATTTCTCTTATTCTTGAATTTAAACATAGATTAACAATTTTTAAAATATTTTTTCAAAATTTTCTATCCTTACGTGCGTATTCAGCTTATTATCCTATTTCACAATGCTCATAGATTAATGTTCTCTAAAATTTTCAGTTAAATATTTATGTGTCCTAGTTTCTTAATAGCTTTTCAGCAAAATATTTCTAAGCTTCAAATTTCGATAGCCAAGTAACTCGTATTATCATATAAGTCTTAGGATATTTTATTCATTGTATTATATATCTCTCCAATTTGCTATCAGCTACCGTAAGAGCTCAGTCATGTATATGTCTTTTATATAGTTCTATTATCAATCGTTATTTTCAATCTATAATTAACAAATTTGATGCCATTAAGAAATATTCGTCAGTTCAAAAATGAATAGTGATGAAGAAAGATACATCTAAAAAAATATGCTATTTATTTATAGCCAGCTCAGATATCATCCTTGTCGTCTGACCGCTATTCAAAATGACAAGGTCCGTCCCAAAATAGCCGTAGTGTTGCTTTAAAATAGGACGTTAATATAACTAAACTAACTAAGTAACCATGTTTCAATGAAAGGCGTGAAGATCTTCATGATGATGAAAAAAGTGGGTGGGGGGGAGGGTCTCTTATTGATGATGATTTTTTTACAGAAATTGAACAAAAGATTCACCACTGCTATGCTGCCAATGCATTTTATTCACATTTCCCGTGCACATCTTCATCAACGTAGACGGCTTCTTTCCACGACAGGAGCATACAGGAGCTCGTATCCTATTAAAATAAGTGCTTCAACAATGGTGTCGATTATGTTGAAAAATAGCCTAGGTATTGCATTTCATTATTCAATCAAAGTGTTTTTCTAATTCCTTAACGGAACTTAGTTCCTGGATATAAGTAGAGACAGAATAATTGCAGCCAAATCTTAATTTTTCGTCATTAAATTATAAATCACAAGGCACCTCATAGGAAAACCTGTTTTTCTAGGCCTTGATGTCCGTCAACGACACAGAGCAGTGGAACCCGGAACAGACCTTTCGATTCTTGAAGAGCCAGCAGCAGAGAAATGGATCGTTCGGTGACTTTCTGGCCACCTACCATGTTCTGCCGGCTCTCAGTGGAAGGAGTCTGCTGCACCTGAGGAATACAGAATGTAACCCACCGAGAGTGGACAGAGGTAAGAAAGGGACGATACTCTAGTAGCACATAATTATTGTATGAAATTAATCAATATTCGCAATATTGTGAAGCATTGATTAATATTATATAATATCGTACAATATTGTACAATCGTACAATAAGGGCTCCGTCAGCGTATTTTCAGACAGATTTAGAGATTGTTTTGTCATGGCTCTTAGCAAAGGATGCGTCAAATTACAATTACACTGTTATGAGAGAATTTTATGTATTCCATTGTCTATAAAAATAATAACGAACAGCTCTTTAAACTAAAGGCCGAAAACCATTAAACCATTCTTTTTTATTGTTTCCTCTTTGAGAAACAAAAAACTCTCAAAAGTTGGTATAAAAAATATTTTCTATTTCTTTAAGTATATGTCTAGATGGTTTAAATTAGCGTGAACTATTTACTGAATAAAATCACCAGAAAAAAGAATTCGCTGTGAAAAAGATCGATTATATTTTTTCTTTTTTCTTTCCTTTTTTTAAGTATTATTAGCCTTTGGGCTGCTCTATACAATCTGGGTTTTCGATATTAGAGCTCAAGCTGAGAAAACATCAAACATTTCTATCTTAGCTATATTTTTTAAAATTATATTCTAAGCCGTAAGTTTTACAAAAAAAAAAATAATCATAATCTCAAAATTAATCTAATTTCCTGTGGTTTGAAAATAAAGGCAGTTCTGTATTTTAAAAATGATTGTGGTACAGGCTTTCTTTTAAAAAAAATCCCGAATTTCTTAAAAAATTACGATAATTGGGATTTTTTGAAGGTTTCTCTTGATTATCTTTTAAATAAAATATTTGAAACAAATCGCAGTCGGGGAAAAATTTTTAAAGGTTAATCGTAACAATTTTAAGTTTTTTATAACTAACGTATAATAGACTCTTTATGCAGCCAGTATTCAAGATTAACAATTATTCAAGTTACTGGTCTGAGAAATTATTTACACGAACATAACCGTGGTACATTCTTTTTTCCCAAGTGGCATTCATTATCGTTATAATTTTTAATATATACGCTATGAAACAAAAAAGCATATAAAAATATCCTTGCAAAATGTACTGATTACAACAAAAATTAAAATTTAAAGCGTAATTATTAAATATATATATCATAATATATGGTATTTAAATTTTTAAAAATCTTTTTGATGGACCATGACAAACTTCTTTTATTCGGGAAATCATTGCATGCATTTTTCAACAGTTGTTCACAGATCTCACTTCTTTCAGAGCTGAGCCCACAAGAAATCCTTGAGTATCCGGGACCCAAATCCTACATTCGCTACTCTCTCCACATGGGAAGCCCACTAGCTACCGGCTACACAGTACAAGCCCTACTACCAAACGGCATCAGCTTCTTCGACGTCATGAGGGTAGCTGCGTATGAAAACGACCAATTTAAGTAAGTGACAGCAAGCGAACTCTTTGATAATTGTTATAACCAGGGGAACATGAGGAAGGATAGGCTACAATCTGTTTGATAAAATTATGAATGTAGAGCCAAACTTCGTCATTTAGATATATTGTTAGTTTTTATGAAATGCAAAAAATTCAGCTTCTTTTCTAGAATCAATGAGTTTATGTTATTGTGGAGAAAAATGTTGCACATTGAAATATTTGCTATCAATTGCTACGCAAATATATTGCATCAAATAACTGTATTATGTATATTTGTTTTATAATTTTTACAAATCTGTAGTATTCCTTCCTAGTATAGTTAATATTATCGTAAGAAAGACGATGACGGATCAATCACCTCCAGGCTTGGTGGCGATCATCTGGTAGCTTGGCAACAAAATGGAATATCCTAGAATCTCCAGAAATTTTGGTGAGAGGACCAATAGGAAGCCAATTATGCCGATTCTTAGAGAATGTCTCGGTAGCTATAAAAGACATGTAGACCAAGTTGCTGATATGAAGTCTGTCAGTGTGGAGTCAGTTGGGTCATTCCAGCGAAGCGCAAGTATTGAATGGAGTTCAAGTGATAAGTGAATTGGAAACTGAGCTGCGTGCCGAGTCTTGATGTGAAATTCTGAAGCAGCATCGAGTCGTGTGCCGAGTAGCCAGTCGTATAGTAGCGAGTCGGCAGTTGAGTACAGCTAAAGCGAGGAGATAATGGAGAATAGGAAACATTTGGAGGGATGCGAAGGGTTGCACGATCGAACTCTCATTTCCTGCTGTCTGGCCGCTTTGTGCGGTTTTGTGGTTTAATACCGATCAACTACTTGTGTACTGCTGTTTATTGCTTGTGTACGTCTCAGTTATGTGTTGTCGTCTCTGTATTTGTGTCTTCGTATTAATAAACAACGTTATTTATTATTGAGTCCTGTTGACAGGGTCACCATACACCCTCTATGTTCATTCCATTGAGCTTAAGTAAGATTGTGGAGAATTTTCCTTATCAGTATATTATATATATAATCATCACTTTGCACACGCAGACCATTTACATATCGGGATAGCAAAGTGAGAGTTAGCAATGTAAAAATTATTTAAATTTTGAATTTGTTTATTCAATAATAGGTAGTTATTCTGATCGTATGTTTTGCATATTTCTGCAAATTTTCAGCATTTTTCCCCATCGGAGAAGTATAGTTCTTACATCATTGTAACGCCCAAAGTATTTTCTTCGTAATAAATAGAATTTGAAATTGAGCAGAAGTATTTTTGATCTTTAAGTTTTTATTGTTATCTTTTCTTTTTTAAAAAATGTCAGGGATTTTATTTACTATTATAATTTTTGACCACGTAAAGGAAAAGGAAATTCTGAATCATGTCTTCAAGAAACTGCATTCCTTTGATGAATCTTCAGCTTCCAAAACCAAACCAAAAAAAACCAAATAAAGAACACACACACAAAAAAAACAACATGCAAACCAAATAATCCGAAATCGAAAAGCAGTATAGAAAGGATCGGACAACTGCTGAAAGGAAAGTAAGTTACAGACAAAGAAGGGTAGGTCGGGCTGAAATAGAATGCAGTAAAGGAATCTAGGTGTTATGATAGCAGTGAAAAATTAAAGGGCGAAATATGCAAATTCAAGCTGAAAGAAGAGAGGAAATCTTGAACATTGAATGATATGCAAATGTGTATGAGGACATGCTACTATAATTCCAATGTTGTTTCATGAATCTAAAAGTATTCAAATGCAGGATTCATGACAAATATTTATCAAATTTACAGTTCGAAAAGGTGGGTTGAAGAATCACCTGACATGTGCAGTAGTAACAGGAAAAGAGAAGTTACATCTGCTTCTAAAATCTCATGAATTGTAAAAAAATCTGTTTACAGGAAAAATTAGAAAATTTGAATTTACCAAGAAGGAATTTACAGGAGATTTATATTTTTTGGGGAAAATAAATAGCAATATTTGTAAAAAAGGAAATGGAAGGCATGTAGAAGAAAATTGATTTCCGAGTATTATCGCTTTATCAATAATTATAAAATAAAAAGGTACTGTTCGGTTTGTCGGACGCAAACGAAATATCGTCAAATAATTTGGACTTCCATCACAAAAGCATCGCCAAAACCTGTGCCAACCTACGTGCAAACCTAACACTACAGCTCTTTTTGGCGACCTTTTCATTCATTTCACCTTTTCATGGGGCAGGCCTAGGCGACTATTTGGCGACATTTCGCTTGTGCCCAGTAACCAAAAGGTACCAATAAAACTAAACTTTCTGGCAATAACAATTTCTTATATTTTACCTTTTCATTTTACAGAGCTCTATCTAATTATACTGTAGAAATGCCATTTAAAACAAAATAGCTGAGAGAAGTTTTTAAATGCAAGCAGACTAAAACACTATTAAATTTTATTTCTATACTGAGTTGCTTGCTGTTTGAATTTCGTATGATATTGCACCTGAAATTCATTCATACTTTTAGCAAACAGGAAACTTTCACAATGATATTGCTACGAATCTGTATTCCCAGGACGGTTACTTCCATCGTAGGAAAGACCGTTTACGATCAGCTGTATTGGATGCTCATCAGATGCTGGATCAGTGATCCCCCGGTCTTGGTGACAAATTTGGCAAACATTTGGCGACTCGACGACGAATTTAGGAACAAAATGGATGATACTATAATCCTCAAGAATTTTGGTGATAGAGCTAATAGGAGCTGAGATGATTGTTCTAGAACCTTCTCTGCCCTACTCCGGAAACTATAAAAGACCGGCAGTCCAAATCCGAAGTCAGCCGTCGGGAGGTTTAGAGTCGCATAGCGAGTCAACGGCCAATTAGTTGGATCAGCAGAGGTGTTCAGTGGAGCTCAAGCGATTGATGAATTGAGCTGTTTGCAGAATCCTGGAGTTAATTGTAGGAGCAGCATCAAGTCATGTGTAGAGTAGCCAGTCGTGTAGTAATGAGTCGGCAATTGGACACGGCTGAGAGATTGGAGGCGTTTGGAGAGAGCGTAGAGTGTAGCTACGTAGATTCCCTCCTCCTGCTGAATTCTGTCTGGCTGCTTTGTGTGCTGTGGTTGTTATTAGCTACCGATTACTAGATGCGGGTTGTTGTTTGTTCTAAGTGTGCTGCTGTGTGTTTCTTGTGTACGTCTCGGCTGTGTATTTGTTGACTGTGTATTCGTGTCTATGTGTTAATAAATATCGTTGTTTGCTATTGAGGCCTGCTGATTGTTTTTCACCATATATCCACTACAAGCGAACCCGTTGATTTTAAGGGCTTATTGGAGGATGTTCCGTAATAATATAATGCAGAAGCTGTAGAATATTGCATCCTTTTACAACGTATCTTAATTCAGAAAAGGACCTTGAAGTCCTGATAGTGGTGAAAAATTACAAATATCACTGGAAAACGTCATCAAAACATTAAATAGGTTTCCAGCGATAGTTTGAAGAGACACTGAAGAATGGAATTAAAGGGGGGAGGTTGAAATTGCTTATTGCAAATAGGTGATTCAGTATCAAATTACGAAATTCTGGGACCCTCAGAGAATGGAAGACCCAGGCTCCTCTTTCCTTTTTCCATAACTTCCTAAGTCAGATAAATTTTTATTGATTTTAATTTAATCTCTACATAACAAATTTTGACAAACAGAAATAGTAAAACGTTCATTTGCGAAGAACTTTCAAGAGATTTGGTTTCAATATATTGCATAATTCGTTTACACTGCATCGTAAATTCAGTAAGAGTAGACATTTAATTAATCCGAAAATATTGCCAAAAATCTGGATAATGATAACAGAACCACTGAAAATTAAAACTGATCAGTCAGTCCGATGAAATGACACATTCGGCATAAAATGTCTTGGTTTCTGCCTCAAGCAATGGAGCAGTTCAATACTCATATGGAACTGATTCAACGCTGGTTCTTCGGGATGAGGCTTTTATATCTACTTAGCAGGAAATAACTTTAAGAATAACTGAATAAAAATGATCTTTGGGCCATTTGGTCCCACCCACTGCGCCTTTCTTTTAAGACGTCCCCGCAGGTGCAATGATTTTTCGTATCGAGCGGAATTCTGAGATTAGAATTCATCTAAAGTGAGCTACGCAGCCTAAAGTAAAAATGACAGAGCGATTTGCGTTATGCATGGTATAAATATAAACGGCATCATGTTCCCTTCAAAAGGCATGTTACACTTCGAAGGATTGACATTCTTCGGTCGCTAAAAATATCCCCAGTCTTAAATCATTTGATCTTATCAATGCATCGTTGGTTAAATCAGGAATTTTTCCTCGACTTTTTTCTTTCAGTTTTTAAAACCTGCATGAATTTTAATAAAAATATTATAATTGGTGAAAAAAAATTTAAAAAAATTCACCATTTATTTTGAAATGGAAGATTATCAGTTTACAGCCGAAATCACTTCGATCCCCGTCAGTTTTAACAATTTTCATTATTTATCTGATAGATTTTTTTTCTCTCTTTCAGGTTTTCTTACGAAGAAGTCAATGGGAAGATAAATGTTTTTTCTATCTCAGATATTCCCAATGACCCAGAAGAAGGCCTGGCCTGGCGGCTGTACGTTAGACCTCCTTCGGACACCGGAAACATACCGAACATTCAACAACTTTATACAGGAGGTAAGAGCAAAATGCAACTGGTGACAGTCGTGAGCAATTGACAAAAAAATATCTGAAAACCGTTGCTTTGATTTGCTTTCCTTATTTCATTTTGAGACTTTTTTGACAGGAGTTTTCTTATCTTGAACCCTCATAAGATGGCTGAGACATCTCGGCTGGCGTTTTGTTAAATGTCATGCATGAAGTGCACCCGGCTAGCTTATAGGGTCTTTTGTACGTCATATGCAGCGTCACGTTTTTTAACTTCCAACTCCATGCTTATCGTCCGTTTCACTATTGCTTACTTTGAATTTTAATAATAATTCCACCATTTCTTTTTTGCTGCTATAAAACGAGATCATCTCTCTTGTTGGAACATTTTAAGAGTTCCTATTTTTAAAATTCCATTCCCTCTATCCCCTTGAACCTCGACTTAAATATAATAGTTTTAAATTGGCATGTACATTTAGTTTAAACTTTATTTTGAAATGATACTATCACTACGTAGTTGATTCCGTAACAATCAATAGAAATTTATGTACATTATGCATATATGCATTAGATGCTTGCATGCATTTTCAGCGACATCTGTTGGTCATCATAATTTTCACTGTATATTTATTATTCATTTATTATCCATATAAACGACAATAGTTTTGGGTTTTACCAATTTACTATTACTTTATTGCTATTATTTTGAAAGTTTTCCATTTAATGTTATTATGTGTATAAAGACCCCTATCACGGAACGCTTCAAATTGCATTTTCGACATTCATTGCTTTTTTTTTGTTTGTTTGATTTGAAGGAATATGCTGCCGTAGCCCATCAGAGACTTTTAGAAAAAGATCAGGTGTCGTCCTCGTCATCTGGTTTTCAAAATGACGAGGTCCATCCCAAAATAGCCTTAGTGTTGCCTTAAAACGGGATGTTAATATAAAGACTAAAATTTTCCTAGATACTGCATTTTTTTGTAACTCTAATCTCTTAAGAAGACTGAATATGTTTGAGCGAAGATTATGTTTTCTCCCACGTACCGCTTGCAATAAAAATTGATATGTATGAGCAAGAAAAAAATACTAAAGTTCCCTCTGACCATTTTGAATGGACAAGGCATTTAATACACACACTACAGAAGATTATTTTATTTTGATCATCATATTTCACTTTTTATCGATGGTTAGCAGGGCATCTTATCTTATCCGCTGCCCTGCAGTTTATGGGACGTCGTTATTAAAATGGGCACGTAGAATTTACTACATTGATTCTATGTTTTCTTATTTTATCACAATTTTCAATGAAAAAAAATAAAGAATTGTTAAGAAGTAAAAATATGATGGAACTTGTGACCATGTAAAAAAGGATTCTGTAATGTTAAGCGCATATGTTGCGTGTAAATGTGACTAATCTGGTGAATGTGCGCAATTACCGGTGATTATGCACCATCACTTCTGAGTGAAAATGATAAATGGTGAATATTCATCAAATTTACAGGTAAGTTTAAAATTTTAACAAATCCCCAACTCAAAATGGGGAATGTAATAAATTCAGTTAAATTTGTGAAGTAACCGGGTCTTAATTCCCTCCCCCCAAAAAATCCAAATAACACTAATTTAATTATTAGTATTAATTTGTAATTATCATTAATTATTACTATTAATTATTATTAATAATAGTTATTAAATTACTATTAATTTGTACTTTATATTAAATAATTTTAATTCTTCATTATTAAATTATTATTATTAATAATAATATTAATAATAATAATTATTATTAATTTTCTCGCTAATTATTCGATTATATTAATTTCGAGTTGGAGATTTTTTAAACTAGGCAGTAAATGTGAAAAAAAATTTATCGTATTCATCCTTTATTGGTGATTATGTAAAATGACCGGCCCTTTTACATGATCAATTTATTATATTTGCCGTAACATACAATAAAGATGTTCTTATAGAGTCAATGCATGAATATTCTTCTTTTTTAGTCTTAAAATTAATCACGCGTGCGATTAGAAATGGTGAAAGGTTGACCTTGCAAAATCATATTCCGAAATTTACTGATTTGCAAAATTGAGAAATGTTATTCAGAAAGCAAGTAATTTTTTAAATTTACTCTTTATTCTTTAATTATTTTATCAATTAGGTATATATTCGTTGGATCAATGGAGCTCAAATTCCTACGATCCTATTTTTTACGATTCAAATGATATGTGAAATTACTTTAATCCAGAGAGTTAAAATTTATTGCGCAGTTTAATTAACAAGTTTATTTCTTTTTACTTACAGATATAAGAGAATTTTACCCGACGCCTGATCAGCATGTTATATTTTGGTATCATCCACTTGGCTTTTGAGGTCATTTTTCTGATGACAACCGACATCGGAGAACAGCGTCCAAAATATTGGGGGTTTGAGTTGAACTGAAATTTGGCCTTCGCTGTCCAAAGGCTGACTTCCAAAATCTGTACATCTATTTTGAACTACAACAATACTAATGAAGATAATCTTGTAAAATTACCACAGAATAAAGTGTGTGAGTCATGTTATTTATTCGATCCCTTTCGAAATTTGCGCAACAGAAACCTAACAGTTGCACGACTAAGCGATTCATTAGCCATCTCACTGGCCAATTATCTTCCGTTAATCTACCGGCAAGCGAGAAAGATTCAAAATTATATTGGAATGAATATGCTGCTTGTTTGCCACTTCAGCGTACATTAATACTGCTTAATTAAATAAAAAAACAAAGGAGGACACTGAACGACTTTGAAATAAGCAAAAATGGATTACACTAAGAAATTATCTTTTTGTTATTCCATCACCAAAACATTTGTTTACATTGAATTAAAATAAAATTATAAAATGTATTGTCTAATAAAAGGAAAATTTGAAAGACTCAGAGGAATTCAATATATATTTCCTTACTTTTTTTAAAAATGAATGTCCCAATTAGATTTAAATATCTTTGAAATATTCCGGGGGTCTTAATTTTCGAAGAAATTAAATGAAATTGATTAAAATTAAACTGGGAGGGTCATAGATAGTCAAAAATAAATTTTATGTCAGAAAAACATAAAATTTTTACGAAAATTCAGTTTATGTGCATAAAAATATTTATAAAAAAACTAGAAATGACTTTTAATGGGAATAACAAAATCATACCTAATTTGGTTCCAAATGAATTTATACAGAATTATAAGCAAAAAAAAAAAAAAAAAAAAATTAAAAATTAAATCACCTAGATTATTTTGAAATTTTTAAATCTCATATATTTTTAATTTTTTAAAATAATATATTTTGTTTTAAAGAGTTTTCCAAGGATATTTGACACATATGTATAAAAATTTCATAGAGCCCATTGTCTCCTTAAATCTAATCTCATACTAAATTATTATATCCTTCCGCCCCCTTTTACTATCGCTTTTTTTCCAGATGTAAAATAGATCTCCTCCCGACAAAAAAGACGAGCAACATTTAAAAAATTTAGCTTCAAATTAACTCGCATAAATCAATTTCTTATTTAAATTGTCGAAAATAGGGAACATTTCCCTAACGAAGTATTTCTGCACTGTCCCTGAGCACATATCCTGTGCTCCTGTTTGCAAAAAAATAGATTCTACACAAGAAAATAAATAAGGAAACAGTTTTCTTGACTAGTCATCCATTCATTCACATCTAGCCACTCCTTATTTTTTATACAGTTTTCAATAAGCTATTTCATTTCACGCTTACGAATATTTCTTAACGACAATGAAAATTATTTTCTTCATAAACTACTAGTTTCAAAAGAAACTTGCTGGCTTTCGTGTGATCCTTAAAATAAATTTGCTCTGCTTTTCCTCGCGAGCAACTAATGGCTCACACTTCACCTGAGCGTCTACTTTTCTTAACTGTCAAGCAAACAAGAAATCGTTTCTGCATAACTTTCAAGACAAGGAGAATGGGGTTAGAAAAGGGAACTAATCCCGATATAAATTAAAAATAAATAAGATTTAATAAGTAATGAATTAAATAAGAATTGTGTTAAGTGATTAATAATTAAATAATGATAAATAATTTTTGTAACAATCAACTATTTATATACTGTCTAGGTAATAAGAATTTTATAACAGAACGGAAAGCATTAAGGCAAAATAACGAATCAATAGCGTGATATTAAATGAAATGTACCACACTGATATTGGAAAGAACTTTTCATATATAACAAAATGAATTTTGGATTATAGCAAAATGAATAAAAATAATCATTTTTTTTGTTAAACTGGACCATTAAAAGATATTTTACACTAATTGAAATAAATTCATACTACTTATTGAATTGGACATTATATTAAGAGAAACGAAGACGTTTAAATAAAACAACTAAAATGTTAAAATTTTTGAAAATCAATTGTGGATTGTTTTTACCAAAGTATAATAATTCAGTTATAGTTAAAATGAGTTTATTTGTTTAAAAATATTTTTAGAAGAATATTTCTTCAATAAATTTCGATATGTAAATAATTTTTGCTAACGTCCTATTTTTCATCTAATCAAGCTAAAACTATTTTCAGTTCTTTTTTAAAAAAATAATATGGTGAACAGCATAAAAAGGTATACGTTGCATATGTTGCAGACTCATGGAAATCTCTAACTTTCCAATATGACATCCCGTCTATGAGAATTGAATGCATCGTAGTATAATCTAGAGAACAGGTAGTTGTGTATTACTGACCATATGTCATTTATCGAATAATAAATGGTTAAGAAAGAACTGATCACTAAGCGATTTTTGCCAAAATCTTTTTTTTTTTTACGATTAAAACAATAAAAAAAATTTAGCATTTATTACTGAACAAGAATTTTGTGAGGTGAGGAACACTTGTTTTATATATATATGTAGCAGTTACATTACTCTATCTTCTATTTTGTAAAAGAGATGGCGATGCCTGATTAAGTACGCATTCCATAGTGCATTGCGATTGTAAATAACGAGATGAGATGCTATTCTGTAAGTGATGTGCGAGCGTTAATATCTTGTCTTGTCTTCCGTTTTCGTGTTTGTATGAAATGTGCTCATTAAAGAAATGTTCCCCAAAACATATGTCCTCTTGCTTCCACATGGATCATAATGATCTTCATTCCGCCATATATTTTAATAACTGTGTTGTTTTTGTCTGTTAAGTAAACGTTATACTATTGCTGACAATGACTGTATATCTTATAACATTATTAGATAAAATACAACAGAATACACAATACAATCATAAAAATTCAAAACATATTATTACAGTTACAGGGAAGACAAGCTGGCATCTCATAATATGATTTGCTTCTAAGACTGCTTTGCAAGACTTGCTTGCTTCTTACTGCAATAGTAGTATAACAATTACTATTGCAGTAAGCTTGAAACTATTCCAGATGAGAAATTATATTTGTTAAAAATAAATAAATAAGACTGTCTTCCATTTCAATAATCGATAACTATAATGAATGGTTAGTTTTCATCATAAATTAATATGAAATTATTTCGATGCTGTTTTCATTTGCCAAGAATTTGATTCCAAATCGAATGTGGAATCAAAAAAAAAAAAAAAAATGGAATGGAAGTTTTTAAAAAATTCTTTGGTATTGTGTTGTTTGAATCTTATGTTAACTCAAGCTCCAAGTATTATAAATAAATAACATATTTTGTATGGAGGAGAGGGTTATTGTGTTGGTGATCAAAAATTAGAAGACAAAGTATGGGTTACAAGAGGGGAGAAAGTTATAAAAGTTGTGCTTTAGAATCGGAAAATGTATGAAGAATTGATTACATCTTTAGAAACATTAAGCAAACTTATTAAAAGTGCATAAAAGCTATTAATATGACTCTTAAAATGAGTGGCTCTCAGGAATTATAATTAACATAGAAACGAGACAAGAGAGAGAGAGAGATAATTCTATTGTTATGACATAATAATTTTTTTAAATATATATTTTTTAATTCTTTAATAACCTATAGTATATTAATGCCAAACCAATTCAAAGTTAGGTAAACGAATACTCTTTTTGAACAAATTATGCCAACCACTCGTTAAATATAAAATTTCAACAGTTTTTTAAAGAGAAACAACTACTGAAACAAATTATTTAAATTTCTAGCAAATACTAAAAATCAAAAACAAATAAAGAATTATTTTTTAATCCATTACAAAAAAATTTTATTTGTTTGAAATTTTTTTTTCTATTTTTCTAATAAAAGAATGTTTTATTCTTGTTAACGATAAAAAAAATTACTCTGAAAAGGTGAAACAATAAAACTTTTTTTTCATTAGAATCAAGGTTTCCGAATATTTATTTTATGATTCAGTTTTAAGGTAATACGAAAGAAAAAAAATGACACAATTTATTTCATAGATAAAAATGATTTCATATTGATGTGTAAATCTAATTTCGTGGATCCCACTTCTGAGCAATAATAAGCTGGAGTTGGTTGATATTTGAGAATTTAATGAGTGGCAACACAGTTAGGTTAATGATGATGCCCAAATTAATGATGAACAAACTGAAGATGATAAATTTATAGGATGAGACTACGATAATCAGGTTCAGAGCTAACATATAAGTTCGTCCTTTAATTAACACGTCATAATAATTCGTCTTCGTCGCCCCGTCTCGGCGTCAAGCAACTCTCGTTCCCTCCTCTAGAGTACTGTAGATTAAAAGAGTAAAATTCTCCATTTTGATAAATTAAAATATAATAAATTCCAATTTAACAACAAAAACAACCTTTTAACTAGTATGATAAATTTGAAATGGTCCATTCTTCCAAATCAACATTTTTACTTTCTCATATGTACGAAGTAAGAAAAAAGTATTGCAATTGTCCGAAAATTCTAACTCCAATATATCCGAATTTTTACGAATATCCCCATATTTTAGAATTCCTCGGGTTCAAAAACACATTTTTGATATTATGTGTGTTTGTCTTTTCGTCTGCAACAAAGGTAACTCAAAAACGCTTTGAGCTAAACTGATGGAATTTGGTACGCGTCTTAACGCCAAATTTGTAGATTCCTCTCAAAGTTTGAGCAAAATCAGTTCAGATGAAGTCTACCTGTCCGATTGTTCGAATATAAATGAATAGGAAAAGTGCAAAACAACGAGTTATTGCATAAAATACATAGATTTAATAATTAAATTGTAAATTTCTATCAAATTTGGAACCAAATTCATCAAGGGTTTGACTGTCCGTCGCTTTACAGTTTAAGAAGAAACTAAACGCAATTACTTAAAAACGCAGTGGTTTAAATATATCAAATTTGGTATCTGATTTTGTGGTTACAATTGCAATTCTGTCTCAAATTTTGGTTTCAATTGATTGGAAACAATGTGATAAAAATACAAACTCCATAATCGAGTACGCTAAATTATTCGCTAAAAAATCTCGAGCGATCGCGCGATAGATTCAGTAAAAATGCTAGATTCGTGCCAAATATTTCGTAGCTATTGTTCGCCATACATGGGATCCGTGGAATTTTCCGAGGTCTAAAAGGTGAGGGAAATAGCATCTTTTTTAGAGAGTATGCGAGAACGTTTTGAGAAGACCACTCCGACTTGTTTACGCATGGAAGCAAATATGAAAAGGTTAATATTTTCTATCAGTAAATGAACAATCTTCAAGCAGATAATGTTGATTACTTGAAGAAGTATTGCACTTTAATATATTTAAAATGCTACTTTTTATTATCTAATTAGATATTGATGAAAATGATGTAGGTTTCTATTATTTCCATTGTGCTTCTATTATATCCATTATATAATTCTAAATAGAATAAAAAAGATTTTTATATACACTAAATTGGGAAATTAAAAAAAAATCCTCCTAAAATTATACCTTTCTAAATTTGAGATCCAGATATTGAAGCATCATTTTCTTGATCATTATCAATATTTCTTAAAAACTTATCCATTTTTTTTGTAAGAAAAACCATCTTTATTTTCTAGAAGAATGCTTCATTTATGGAGGAAGTAATTGTCTCTCACTAATGAACAAACTTCTCAAGCGTTTCTTAATTGATCTCCAGAATGAAAGCGGCTCTCATACAATTTGATGTGGAAAAGAATTCCTTGGCTTCCAACAGAGATTGAATAAATGGATGCTATAAAAGTATAAAAAGATGGAATGCAGAGCAATATTCAATTGGATCAACGTTAAGCCTGAATATATAACCTCAAAGCAGAAACGGATAGTAATAGCAAACACTTTCATTGGTTCAGAAAATGTGCTTGTAAATGCATTCGTCGCTTCCACAGGAAGACTCGCTTCCAACAATGGCTCCTTACAATCGCTTTCAGATGATGCAAAACTAGATATATATAAATAGAGAACTTCATATTTATGTAGAACACTCCCTCAATATTAATTTGGATGGCGCAAGATTTCCATTAGATTTTGTTCTCCAAATATCCTCTATTAGCACAGAAAAATTGTCAAACCTCCTGAGTACATCTACAAATATTTGAATCATGGTATCTGACATTGCAGGATTTTTATTTATCAGAAAATTCTGTTTTGCTTAAAAACAAACTAAAATTTTAATTTTATTGATCTAAATCATTTAACTTGTCTTTTAGAAATACTTTTGCAGTTTTAACAACAGAATTGGTTATTAAGAATTAATATTTTAAACCAAGTGACATTATTTTTAAAAAGTCTATTAAAGTGACAATGATAAAAGAATACGACAATTTTTTCAAAAATGTGAAAGGTAAACAATTTAATTGCCTGCTAATACAAAACTTTTTGCAGCGTTTCTTCGTTATGAAGTTCAGTTTTTTTTTTCATCTGTTGTAATGCGTTTAAAATAAAATCCATATATTGGTACACTTTTCTCAGGGCATTTAAATGGTGAGGTTTATTTTAAAATGCAATTTTTTAAAAAATTGTGTGAAATTTAGTGAACGTTGAATAAATAAAATGGAATAAATATAAATTTCATTTTGAGACTTTACGCAGAATAAGTAAACTTTGATATTTGTTAGAAAACTAACTTATTGCATTTAAAACAACTATCATCATTAACCCACCTGTCAGCGGCGTTCAGATCGCTATACTTACCGATAGCGGCACGTCT
>JAPMOR010078764.1:0-19981 GCA_026543865.1 Argiope aurantia
TTTTTTTTTAATTACAAAGCAAAATAGATCAAGAAAAAATGGTTCAGAATTTTTTTAAAAATATATTGAGAAACAAAACTATTTTGGTTCTCAATATATTTAGAAAATTGCTTTAGGGAAGGATACAGAATTATTGTGGAGGAAGGGAATGAGAAATAGTATTCAAAGTAGAAATGTTTTTTAAACACATAAACATTAAATATTTAAAATAAAATGCCTACATTTTTTTCAGGTTTGCATTTAAAATTAATTTTTACATATGAATTAAAGAAGCTATGTTTTACCCTCAAAATTCTTAAAATACATGTACCATATTTTTATGTTTCATTACTAAAAACTAAGTAAGCATTCTTATTTAATTAGATTGCAATTTTTTTTTTCATTTTTTATTGCAAATTATATTACACATTAATGTATCTTTTACTTGTGCTGCAATTATTTTATAATCTAAGGCATAAAAATAAGATAATTTATAAAAATATTATTAATATGTTATTATTAAGTATTGTTATTATGCTATATTAATACTTTTTTATACCAAGAATTGAAAACATGTTATATTATTAAATTGAGAGGATATTTTAAAATTGTATAAATATTACTGATTTAAATACATTACTTTTAATGTAGCGGAGAAAAACTTAAACTTCGAGTAGTAAAAACAAAACTTTGAGTAATTTTAAGAAAATACTATTTGGTGACAAATTTCTTTGAAGTACTCTACTTTCAGGTACATAAATAATGAATAAATAAAATTGGAAAAATGAGTAAAATTAAGCAAAAAAAAAATGAATGACAATTTTTTTTAACAAAAATATATTTAATTTACCTATATTTATCTATTCAAATAAAAATAAGTGGCTATAATATTTATAATACCCAGTTAAAAACTATCTTTCTGTTACCTAAACCATAAAAATTAATATTATTATTTTTTGTCCAAGAACATATCTCGTCTTCACTATAATTTTAATTTGAAGAGATAGCAATAATTTAAATGTTTCCAAATATGACTCAGTTTTGCTATCTTATTATGGGTTTTTTTCTCATTAATATAATAAAAAAATAACAAAAATGTGAACATAAATTATATAAACTTAAAAAAACATATTATTTCACAACAAATTTCTTAGAAACTCCCCTTTCCTTCTAGTTTTATTTAAAAGAAAATAGTAAAGATGGATACAATTAGTATAATAAGATGAATAAAAAAGGCAAATTTATTATGTTATACTCATCTATTTAAATAAAATACAATAATAAAAATATATATTGATAGTAATTAGTTTAAAAGCACTGAAAATGAATTTTCACAGATGAATCAAAAATAGTTTTACTTAACATATAAAAAAAAATACATTTGTTGACAAGACAACATAACATCTTAAAATAAACTTAATTACAGAAAATTCTTTATCTTATGAAATTATCCTGAATAAATGAATATTAAAATAATCTCATAATTGATAAAATTTATAAAACACCAATTTTACCCATTTTGCAATATTCTCATTTAAATAAAAATATAGTTTTAAAACCACAAAAGAAAAAAAGGAAAAAAAAAAAGCTGTTAGAAAACATGTATGTGCTTAGAGAATTTAGTAAAGCTTGTGAAGTTTATAGCCTTTTCTGAATTGTAATAATAAAATGTAATGTAACAGAAATATGAAAATATTAAATTTTAAAATTAAAAAACTTTCTATTAAATATTTTGCATAACATTTACATAAAATTCACACAAATTAACAAAATCAATTGGTGTTCTGGTAATTGTAAGTAACCAAGCAGTGGTTAGCAAGTAACATGGATATTGCTTTTAAAAAGACAAATTTTTCAAATAGAAATAATTGCAAAAAAAAAAAAAAAAAGTATTGTTCATAATGTCAAAATTTTGCTCAAGTTATATGTGCATTTCTACAAAACCAAACTATCAATAAAAAACAGTGTTAATAAATATTCAGTCAATTTAATTGATAAATTAATTCACTTACAGAAAGAGAGTCTTCTCCAATCTTACTGCTTGCCACAGCCAATATATTAGGTGAATAAAACTTCAAGAACATGGATTCTGCTTGGCAAGTATCAATCATGAAAAATATATTGCGATACCTAGAGAAAAAAATGACCAATTAATATATATATATATATATAAAATTTTAAATATTTACAATGTAGTTGAAAAAATATAATTATGAAGTTTTATTTTTATTATCCCTTTATATAAATTTTATTACTATTATCAGTTATATATTTCTAATTAATGTTTTTTTAATCTATAAAAGGGAAACAAATAATTAATTGATATTTTTTCAAATAAATAAAAATAATAGTTAGATAATGATAATGATAAAATAGCCAGTTAGCAGTTGCGAAGATGTGTAATGAAGTGCTGAATATGTTTAAAGAGCAAATAACAGCAAATAACAAACACATGTTATATCTTTATAACACATTACAATGTTTTTTTACTTTTTAAAAAAAGATTCACAGCATAAAGTAATTAAACAGGTTACAATAATATCTTTTTCTGTCATAATTCTCATTTAATTCTTGTATTTCTTATAAAATATTTCTAATAGCAGATTTCTGACTAAGCATATACCTGCACTTGGATGGGGGAGGGAGTCATAAGGAGATTGATTAAAAAATGTTAATAACCTATTTGCTACATAAATAATTCTAGGAAATTTATAAATTCTATGAATAATAAAATATGAAGACAATATAAATGCTTTGTAAAGTATAAACCTAAAGTATTTTGTAAACCTAACTATAGTAAACCCAAAGTAGTTTGTAAAGAATAGATTACATTTAATTAGCTTTTACATATGTATAAGTACTGTCTATTTAAATATATTTGTTTATAAACTTGAATGTAGTCATGAATCACAGTACACAAATAAGAACTGCACACAAAATTAAAAATAATTAAAAATAAATCTAAACTTATAAATAAAGCTAAATGTGTGTGTGTTGGCGCTCTACAGGCCAGGTCATTTGACCTACAGCTACCAAATTTGGTACATATATACCTAAAAGTCGAGAATGTGCACCTGGGGTCCCTTTTTTTGAATTTTTAATTAGAATTTTAATTATTAATTAAAAACTACCTTTCCCACCAAAAAAAATCTTCCATTTTCCCCAAATGAGTAAGGTTTCAGTTTTTTTTTTTTTCCAAAAAAGTAATGAGGCTAGGGTTAACATTTTTCGGCCGATTATTTCAAATGATTCTGTTTGTTTTCTTAATGTTTTATGCATTTAAAACTAAACATTGTTAATTAATCCATCTTTCAGATTCATTCTGAAGTACTTTTGAATTAAAATAACACAGAATAAAGGAAATTAAAAATTTCTAATCTGCATAACGTTACCCCAACTGGCGTAAAAATATTCACGCATTTGCGTTACCGTAACTGACGTTGAAAATTCACGCATGCGCATTGTGTTCTGATTGTTGACATGAGAACCATTATCAAAGGATGATTTAAATTATTTTTAGGTTAGTTGCATGCTTTTGAAATTAAACTGTATTTATGTTAGTTATATATTTTTTTGTATATGCTTATAGTTTTAAGTACATCGTTTTTTAAGTAGTTTTTTTTAAAACCTGTTTTCAACCGATTATTTTAAACGATTCATTTTATTTTCTTAGTGTTTGATGCATTTAAAATTAAACATTGTTAATTAATCGATCTGTTCATGATGAATCTGAGAAACTTTTGTTGAGAAATTCTTGAGATATTACATAAATTAAGAAAGATATTCTTTAGTGCCCATAAAGTTTAAACGCTCAGTGACTCTGTTATCAGTAATCATATTATAAAAAAATGCTTTGTTTCAGTAAAAAATATTATTATATTAATTGCAGATTAATTCTTTCCACTTTAATTTAAAGCATAAATTCTACGAGAGAAAATTAGAGAGATACATATTACATTATGACTGAAGGCCTTTATAATCTTATGAGTGAATTATATGACTATCAAAATTTGAAGCTTTAAAATATTTTGATGAAGAATTTATTAAAGTAGGAATTGCGTAAAATATTTAATTATTAAAATTTAAACAAACATTAAGATTGGTGAATCAGCTGGTCACCAAAGGTGGCTGGCCATTAATATATTGATCTTGTTTGAAATGTGAAACTAAACTAAACTGATCAGCTTATTATAGAAGGGTCTCATAATGCCCACTGTCCAGCAAAATATCAAAATTTTCCTCTGTCTTTTTTTGTAAGGCCCCAATGCACCCCCCCCCCTTTATTTCAAGGGCTGTCCTGCATTGCCAAGATATTAAGTAAACATGTTTATATCATGCATCTTTAATCAAAATATGTACCGAGCAGAAGCAAGATGTTTACAAATTTCGTATCCTATAACATTTGCAACAAATACAACTTTTAAATGCATCTGATAATATCTTTTAATGGTAATAGCTATAATTTTCTATAAGGAATATCAAATACTGTTCAGTAGCACTATTGTTATAACAGTTTTTTATTCCATGTTACCATTGAGAAGCAGGCATGGAAACACACTAAGGCAGATTTAGTATGGCAATAAAAAAGGGCATAACAGAGAAGGGTAAAAAAAAATGGCAACAAGAATATAGATTGCAGAAGATTAAAGAAATGTGTATAAAATATTTCTCCAACAACAAGATGAGTAAATATTTAATAGCAGACACAATCCTTAAATTAACAAGGTGAGTTATCATGGTTTTGATGAATTTGATTGAGGATAAATAATAGATTAGATTTATAACTCTTCTGATGATATGAAAATTATATCAAATGGTTTGTGACTAAGATATGACATCCGTATTCTAGCTTGAACAAGAAAATATTTTCAAATTTTCTTGGCTAAAAGTCTTTTATACAAGTTTCTTTAGAAAAATAATTGAGATTATAAGAATGCAACCGTCTTTTTATTGAAGATATACATGCTATAACCTACTGATGTCCTACTGGGTTAAGTAATGCCACGGCTAAAAGAACATGAAGAGGTAGTAGAAAATTATGATTTCTGTTCTCTGGTTGTCTTCTTAATTAAGATCATTAAAAAAATTATCAGCCTCTGCAAATTTTGGCAATGATTTGCTCACTGCTACAATAGCATGCAAATAATGTTTGCAATCTGTTCCTGTATGTTGCAGTTAATTTTACCTCAGGTGCTAACAATTACCTTTTCTCTTTTATCATAAATCTTGAGCTCATGGACTTATTTAGATATACAGCCAGATGAGATTTAAAAAAATAATAACAGAAGCTTTTTCAACATTACTCTCCCTTTATACGTATGATCTGATGCAAATATTTGTACATCTAATTTATTAACATTTCTTTCAAGTTCTAATTAACTTGTGATATTTCTTAATTCCTCTGTAGATCCTTCCCCTTTATCTCTTTTGCATCTCATGCATAGTAAAAAGAAGAATAGGCAACCCTATAAACATGTGAAAATGAATAAATATAAATAAAGAATGAATTTCTATTCAGGTACATGTTTTCTGTAGTTCTATTACAATATCTAGTATTGGATGTATGCATAAAGTACATATATAAAAGTATAGTTTATCTTAAAATTCTTACAGAATGGCAGTCTTAAAAAATTGTCCAACAAGTATCATAATGCAAAATAGACTTATGAAGTGCTCCGTATCTCAAATAGCTTAGGAGCTCATCAAGCCTAAATCTAGCATTGAATATTTCATAAAACCAAATAACAGTTTCAATTCACATGTGTTTTCATAATTGTAGTTTGTTATTTGGAACTTTTATAATTACTATATTAGATATAAAAATATAATTATTCATTTTATGATTAGTAATAAAAATACTTTGAATTAAAATGATTATATAATTTCAATGATGTGATATATAAATGTAAAGTATTAAAGAATCAAAGAACAAAATTCACCTCCTCTTTTGCCACATTTGCTCAAAGGCATCAGCTAATTCTACATTAGTAATTTCTTCTGAGTCTTGAAATTTCAAGAAACCTTCACCTCCATGCCCTAAAAAAAGAAAACAGGATGTGGTCACTTGAAGGTGCATAATTCCATTCAGAGAAAAAAACAAAACAATAACATAGTTATGAACTTTGTTTTTGTATCATTTCATTATATTAAAGAATATTCAAAATAACTGAAAATGTTAAATTTCTACTTAGTATCCTTCAAAATGCTTATTACAAGATCAAATAAAGAATTGCTACATAATAACTCTATAATAAATTACTTGAAATTATTAATCAAAAGCTTTGACTTTCATTAAATTTAATCAAATAAAAAAACAGGTGCAAGAAATAAATAGAGATGTTAGTTAGGATATGCAAAATGGATACAGAAAACAGTGTAAAATAATTCTGAAAAGATATTAAAATTATCTAATAGCATGCCAGTTAAATATTAAAATTAGATTAAATGTAAAACACTCAAGAGTAAATAAAAAAAATTTGTTGCAAAAGAGATGGTGTGGTATATTAAAGGTAAATGGTACCAGGAGAATAATGATTTTTTTTTTCCCCTCCAAGAAAGATGGACATGGCAAGAATAAATCTAGCCCAGACATGGTAAAAACTTCTTATTCTCCTCATCACTTTTACCTTGCAAAAGTGACAAATTCATATATTTCACCTCTAAGATGTTCCTCATGATAATATTAGAAGTTCATTGCATCTTCTGCAGAGATATGCCATAAAATTTACTGGGGGGAGGGTAATCAAAACTATCCAGCTTTTCTACCATATTTAGTTTTATAGATACAGCATCATAAAGGTTGTTAATGCAACATTTTATAGGAGCCTTTTAAAAAATATTGAAACAGATTATACAAAATGTTAAATAAAACATATTAATTCTTAGTAACAGTAAAACTAGCTGAATAGACTGTTATTGATATAACAAATATTTTCACATGACACTACATATATCTTTTAATTTTAATTCTGTAACTTATACTTTTAAATTCAAAGAAGGTATGAGAATGAAATTTTAAATGATAATTAAACATTCTTTTGAATCTTTTGATGTCTTCTTTTATTTTATTTCATAAAATTAATCGATTTCCTATTTTTATTTATTCTCATTGGAGAGAGCAATTTTCATTTTAAGTACAAATAACTCAATATTTTTGAGATTACATTTAATGCCAAAAATATTTTCCAAAATAAATACATTTTGATTTTCTCCTTTATGACACATTTGTTTAATAGATAAGCCATAAACGAATGAAATGAGACAATTATCATCATACCTAGTTCCTTAAAAAGCTCTAACACTCCTCTACATTATTATTATTGTATAACTATTCTAAAAAAATGGAATATGTTTTTTATATACATTTTTGCCATCCTATTCAAAATCTATGCAAATAGAAAATCTAATATATATATATATATAAATATATTCTTCTTTTAACCATATGATAAATGGTAAATATGATATTCATTTTTAAAAATCGAAAGAAAAATTATTCAGAGACAATTCAAAGCATGAAAAAATGATAAAGATTTTAATATTCTTATATATTTATATCTTGGCATTCATGCTGCAAAAAGTACATTTTATTGAATATGCACAAAGTTTTTGTAGTTTTTTTCAAGCAGATTTGCAGGGGGAGGTGATAGAAAATTGCACTTTACAAACTCTTTAATATAATTCTGCTATAATATTGTGACCATTTAATATCTCCTCTTTAAATTTTACTAAATGATAAATTTAGTTCAATAAATAGTTTTTTTTAAGTATTTTTCTCCAAATTTGTTAAAATTTAATTTAGTGATTTTTTTCTTGTTTTTTGTTTGAAAATCACATGCATTCATACATCCTTGTATGTACATATTATTTTTATTCAGTTTATGTGCAAAGTATTATAGTTGTGTAATGCTGCAATGGATAAAAACATAATCTAACCAGTCATATAGATCAGAATGTTACTATGTTCATCAGACAAAAGACGTTTGGACCTGGGTGTACTTGGAGCAAGTCGGCCAGTCAGGAGTCTAATGAAGTTTTCAACAGTAACCTGAAACAAAAGTTTTTTTAAATTGACTATAAGGTTATTTTATACACAATAACCTAACCAACTTTCTACACCTTATCATAGAAATAAAATATAAAATAGTGCATTTTAGAAATGCCTTCTTATATTTTTATTATTTGATGTTAATTGATGTTGATTATATATTGACGTAAAATATTTTTACATCTATATTATCAGACTTCAGAATAAAAAAGTATCTAGAAATATACATGAAAAAAAATTGTAAATTTATATTAACACTCAATTCTATAAAGAGCAATTACAAAAGAATGTCCCAGTTTTCAAAGGAATCTATTTTATATTTTGGTATCATAAAATACAATCCTACAGATCATAATGAAAAAAAAATTTAATTTTAAATTGAGATTAAATATATTAATAAGAATATCTTTCATCCCATTAGAAGAATTTTTTAATTTATTTACTTTTTTTTTTTTTTTTTTTTGAAAACTGGAAAAACCATACAACAAAATGTGTCCTGCGTTATTGAAACTATTAAAAGGAATTAGTTCTGACAATTTCAGTTTTGTCCAAATATGCAACATTTCCATTTAATAGTTGGAGCTTCATAACTAGGCCATTTTAGGGAGAAGGATGAAAAAAGCAAGAGAAATGTAAATATTTATTAACATAAATAAATTCATAATTTTTACAGCTTTTTTCCTCCTATATAATTAAGAAAAAATGCAAATAAAAGTTAACTTCCATTACCACTAATTAATTGAATTGCAACATATTCAATCTACCTAATTAATTTAAGAATGAAATAGTATCCAAATATAAAAGTTATTAGTAAATCAGAGTAAACAGATCTTACCCTAATCTAATGATTTAATCTTTTGTTGGATTGTTGAAGTTAAATATTCAATGAAATTTCTACACAAAATAACAAAGGCAGTTTATAGACATGAATATATATGTGCAAAATATGCTTTAAAGAAATAGTCATTTAATTCCTTAACACTTTTTTTCCTTCATCACAATAAGAACCAAGAAGGAAGGCAGAATGCAATAAAGAGAGCAAATGAGAATATATTAGGATATTATATAGTTTCAGAAATAACTTGCAGCATTTAATTAACAACTTACAACAATATTTATGAAGTTTTAATTTTTCTTTTAAGTTAAATCGATCTACATAATTTTAAAATCTGTGTGAACTGAGTGTTTTAACTTAGAAATACGTTTTTAAAAAAATCCTATCTACAGATAGCATTCATTACTGAAGTCTGAATTAGTTAAGAAAAAGAGATATTGACAAAAAATAAAAGGATTGATTATTGAAATTTATTTTTACTTGATGATATTTATCATAACAAGAAATAAAACATCATAACAAATGTGTTTATGATGTTAAATACAGTCAAATAAAAAACATCTAATGATGAATGACATAACAACAAGTTAATATTACAGTGATTCAGCTTGTCCTCTTTGCATCTGCACAGAATTTTAATAACTTTGGTCATCAGAGAAGTCTCAAAATATATACAATTTATTAAGCAAAATGGTACATATATCAAAATAAAAATTATTAAATATAAAAACTGATCTTAAATTGAAAAGGTTTCATGTACAAGTATTCCTCCAATTGAACATTCATTAATGAAATAAATGTTTTATTTAAAAAAAATTAGTAAGTGTGAATTATAAAAAATATACATCAAATTTTTTTTAATTAAAATTAAAAGAGTTTTAAAGTAAATGCATATGACATGCATAACCATCCTAGTTTACGAAGTATCTATACATTGAACAATGTTAATTCATTTGTTTATCATTCACAGCAAAAAAATTGACATAAGCTAGGGACCCACATGTTTTTTAGAAAAACCAAAACAATAATCAAAAAGTTATAGACTTGGATGAAAAATTTTTTCATCATTTCACAATAAAGGGATTTAAAAGAAATTGAAGCTTGCTCAAGTATTAAGAGACTGTTAACAAACTTTTTAGATTAAATTAATTACTGCAATACACATTGGTTTTGCCAAAATGCAGTAAAACAGGGAAATTTAACAAAAAAAGAGAGAAAATATTTATTATATAAATATGCTTTTCAAAAAAAAAAAAAAAAAAAAAAAAACTAGAATTTCAAATACTTTATTATCAATAGCAGTAAAAAAGATACATAAGACTTACATCATAACCTCTATAATCTACTTCTACATCATCACCATACACATTAATATGATGATGAGCGTTGTTAAAAACTGTTGCTGCTTTCGGATTACGAGGGTTACATGCCATGTCGTCAGCAAGCATCAGAATTATATGACTGAAAAAACATTTTTTAAAGTTAGAACTGAATTTTTTTAAAAAGCATAAGTTTCCATATGGTAAAGCAAATAAAGTCATTCATTAATAATGAAATTCATAGAACTTTTTACACACACAAAAATACATTTTTCTAAAAATATAATAGATGACAATTATAATGATTAAAAATATAACTGTTCAATAAAAGATAATAGACAAGAGCAGTTATTTTTGCTTTTCATATAGGTAACAAATGAAATGTCATAAGTATAAAAACTACTTAAATGAAATTTTAAAAAAATGGACAGAAAAAATATATTAACAGTTTAATGTTTATAAAATATATAATTGAATTCATCAAGAAACAACACATTGCATTATAACCAAATGTTAACTAAATTGATTGCCAATTTGTTTCATTGTAATGGGTTCTTCCAAAGACGTGAATGTGGTAGAAAAAGATAAGGGGAAGAGATGCTCTGGCAAATTATAGACTTCCTAACCAACTTTTTAAATTAAAAAGGTAAAATAGCAAATAGCTTTATTTTAGGTTCTGAGAAAATGTTGGGACTATCTGAGTACTTAGATTTTTATTTTAAAAAAAATCATATAATCTGATGGCAAAAAGCATATTTATAAAAATGGGAAAACTAATATCTTCTTGTCTTTTCTTAGATTTATGATTATGGTTAATATTACTTGAACACAGATACATTGGCATAGAAAAGAAGAAATAATTGCTTCATTCAGTTTCAATTTTAGGGTATATGTAGAGATACAATATTTAATAAAATTATTTCTCTCTAATTTCATGGACATTTTTTTTTAATATCTTGCATGGCAAATATCCTTGTATTAAAAAAGGGACATTCATATTTCTACTTTAAAAAAAAAAAAAAAAAAAACTTTCAAAAAAGAACCCACGGAAAAATATGTCATTGTTTTTACTTTGTTTTTGTTGTCTTAAATACTTACATACCAAAGCATAACTAAAAGAAAGAAGAGAAAGAAAATAAAAGCTCTACAGTATTTTGACTTAAAATTCAGATACAGTTATTCTACAACAAATTGATGACAATAATAAAGAAAGTTCACAAAAAGTTTCCAAATACATATAGATAAAAATTAGTAGTGTATACATTTCGGTGTTGCAAAAAATAGAAAATTTTGATACAAACATTATTTTTCAGCTTAAATCAGATGAAGCAAATATTTAAAAATCAAAAATCTAGCTTATGTAATATTTTAAAGAATATGTTGTGCATCTTTAATAATATTATTTATTTCTAATTTATTTATGCAGTTTGAACTCATTTTATTCTATTTTCAAAGCCATCATTTTTCTTTTGCAGGATAGATTTTGGAGAACGGAATACATATAAAAATCTCATAAATAGCTTCTTTCATCTAAACATTAATTTTTAAAAAAATCAAATTGTATTTTGTTTTTAACATGCATATATCAAAAATAATAAATTTTGAATCTAAAACCTTTTTAATCTTACCAAGTCAATATTCATGCTGGAAATGAGCTAATAGAGATTATGTTTGATATTTCATTTTGCCAAACTTACCACCAAATAAGATTATATATTGAGAAATGCCAGCCATTTATTTTTTTATCAAATAGATTAGTAAACAATTTAGTCATGTAGACTTGAATGGATTTTCTAATTTTCTCTTTTATACCTAAAATATGTCTAATATTAAAATTAATAAATATGTTATGAAAAAAAAAAAGACCTATCTTGGTTTTAAAGTTTGAAACCCATTTTCAAGATTTCATAGCATATTCATATCGATATTATTGACAATAAACATTTTCAATGATGCATAAATAGCAGATTCTCTTTCTTTTACTTTATTCATTATTTCATCCTCCTGCAATTTTATATTTTTTCATTCGTTTTTCTTAAATGTAAATATTATATAAAGATATATCATTGATTGGTTGATATTTTTTCAGTTTTTTTTTTATAAAGTGGAAGTATAGTTATTTTTATATATATAGTGGACTAGATACGAAATATTTCTATAATTTTGAATTGTAAACCCTTATCAGTAAGAGGTGCTTTATAGAAACATTGAAAACTGGTTGACATTTTATTTTCAATTTGGTTATAAATCATCAAAATAATAATATAAATACAAAATAATAGAAATGCTATAGATAAATTGTAACTTAATTCAAAGCAATTTTAACCCATTCAGAACCATGATCACATGATTCTCCTTTCACGGCTCATGATATCAGATACAAGACAATTTCACAACATCATATATATATATATATATCTTTCTGCTAAAGTCAGAAATACTTTTTTATATTTGATACTGTGGGCCACGAAGGAAGAATTGTGAGCAATAAGGAGAGAATATCAAATAATAAAATTGTCATCAGTTGCGTTTTGTTGTATCCTAACAAACAATATTTTCAAATCCAGTCGGCCATTAACCCCAACTTCTAAATATTTTTCAAATTGAAACTTCATTTTTATCTTATGAATTTTTTAATAAACCTGAATTTGGAATTGGAAGACAAAAATTTTAAATCAATAAAATTTAAATGGAAAAATGAATGTATTATTTTTACATATAAAAATGATAGATTTAAAAAAATCAAATGTACACTTTTTTAATTATAAGAGACTGAAAATGCCTTCTGCAGTTACGAATATATAAAAATATATTGATGTAACTTCCTGTGTTAAAAAAATAATGCGATTAAAAAAAGCAATAAAAACTATTTAAGTTAATGATCAATGAAGAGTGAAATAAATTATGATAAAAATCAATTTCTTTGCGTTCATTTTGAATATATAAAAAGTATTAATGATTTTTTTTTCTTACAAACAAGATTAGTACAAATATTTCTTACAATACAAAAAACCATCTACTAACACAGATTATGCTTTTCATTAGACTTATTCAATAATATACCTATCTGGTATTCCAAGACGTTTAACGCTACGGTAGATAGATAACACATTTGCAACATGCCGGTAGTTAAACCAGAATCTTGAAGTGCAAACCAAAACTGCCCAATTATTGGTATGACCACTTTGAAAAAAATCGCCGATTTCTTCATCATGAGATGCCTGAAAATAAAATGAAACACTGCAGATAATTTCAAGACACCAAAATTAAGTGAAACATCATTTCAACAGCAAATTATAAAATGTGATGAAATCATGATGTGTCAGAAATAAATTCTTACAGTTGCTAAGTATATCAACACTAAATGTAAAAATGTAAATACAACTGCAACTCTGTAAGTGTACTGAGAAAACTTCATCATTAAAAGTCGTTTTTAAGTTCAATTACATACAAAAAATAGAAAGTGTTCATTGTTTACATGCAACATGTATGCTGCCATGATGTTTTTTCAATACAAGTTGAAGTGGTTTCTTCCACACTTCTTTCTTTATTGAATGAATGTCGCACTACAGCACTGAATTGGTAAATGCAATAAACTAAACAAAGCATAATATAAGATTCTTCATAATGGAGAATAAAGGCTTGGAGTATTTACTTCATAACTTAACTATAAAAATTGATAATTTTCTTTGATTCAATCAAGACTTATCAAACTCAAAAGTAACTGTAATATGTCTTCTCAAAAGTTATAAAGATATGTACAAAGTAAAACAATACTGATTCTTTTAAAGGAATTAAAATCTGCCGACAAATTTTTGCCTTTCAGAATTAGAGTATTACAAAATTTATTTTAAATGCATCTAAATCTTTCAATGGCCTTGGAAATTAAATTTACGACATAATATTGTTGCGTCTACAGAAAAGTCTTTGTCACTATTGAAAATAATAAAAGAAATTGTTTGTGATCTAACTTTTCTCAAAAATGACTAGCATCCTTAAGCATTTAGTGTTTCCTAAATAGTCAAAAAACTTAACTGTAATGATATTATAAATGAATTTGCTATGAAACAAACAAAAAGCACATATTGTAAGTTTATTCTAATAATTCCTTGTTATGTTTTATTTTATTACACAATCTTTCTATTATATTTATAACTGCCTTTAACGATCAGCTAATTCATTGGAAATATTGGTTATGTTATTTCAAATTCCTTACGCATAATGAATCCTAAAAATAATTTCAATTCCAACGCATTTCAATCCTAAAAATAATTTGATGATTACTCTTCAAATAATTTTTAGGAATGAATTATGACATACATCAAAGTCCGGTTATTGTAATAGCCTTATATATGTTCTGTTCATTGTGCGCATGAATGATTCTAACGGACTCGTGTTCCGAGCAATCATAGTGCTATTAAAAGCATAACTACCCGGTTAATCTATCTTCTAATTTCCGTGATACCGTAATTTGATTTTCTCATTTCTCAGACATTAAACATAATATCTTTCTTTTTTTCAACAATGGAAGAAAAGCTCGCGATTAAAAATCATATGAAATAATGAAAAGTGATTTTAAATTTATATAAAAATCGGTTTTGTGCCATACTATTTTTTGCGTTTTCAATTTATTTTTGCAATTTCAAACAGTTTATTCAACGAATGAATTATTTACTTGTTTGTCAATGTGTACAGTATGATTTAAAAATAGAATGCTAGGAGAATAAAATTTTGTTCATGAGTTAGTTTGATTCAAAAATTACGGATCCATATCAAACATTAAGACCATTTCCTGAATGAAAATACTTGGTTCTTTTCACTTTACGTCCAGGCTTAACACTTCATTTAAACAGTAAGTGTACGAGAAGCGAATATTTTATTGCTACTATTTTTTCCATTAACGCTGGATCCGAATGAAGTTTGCAAACAATGAAAATATGTTTATTCAGCTGCACTTAACCTTTTATAAATTACAAGAGAACTCTCATGATTGATAAGTCAGATAGAAAGTATTTATTTCCGGTTTGTTTTTTTAACTAAATTCGATGCATGATTATAAATAAATTCGATATGAATAAAATAATATATTACTGTTTCTGTACTATAAATATAATAAAGAGACAATTTATAATTATCTTTGAATAAAAATTGAACACTTATAAAACTTTTGAAATCTTTACAAAATTTTCAGAACTTATTTTATTGTGGAAGAATTGTTTTTTATTTGGTGTTGCTTTCGAAGTAACGACTATACATCACTGTGCATTTTTGTCATCCTTCATATAAAGATGCAAGTGCGGATTCTTTGCCATTAGGTAGCAAGTGCCTTCTGTGGTTCTCAAAACACATTCTGAAGATTGTAGAAAAATTTAATTTAATTATTGAGATTATTTATCAGTGGGGAAAAAATACCTTTTCAGTGGGAAAATATCAGTGGAAAAAAAATCGTAGGGTTCCAGGTCAGGAGAATAAACTGTTTATGGAAATACTGAATTGTATGTTTTGATAGGTAAATTGATATTAGAAAGCAATTGCGAATGGATTTGATGCAGCGCCCATGACTTTGTTTCTTAGTGATCTGTCGCTTGCATCTAAGCGAACAAGTAAGATTAAAGTCTTATATAGAGAATATCTTACAAACCTGAAACAATGCGTTATGTACAAACACGATTAAAACCACGATTTGTTAAAAAGGGAATTTTGACTGTAGTACATATTCGCGAATTACTAGGCATGAAATGGGGTGTTGCGAATACTCCATCTCTTGGTACCAAGAAATTTTAAACTTGAAGGTGTGTCCGTCTAAACAATTGTTATCAATATCTCATATTTAACCCTTTGCACTCGGAAAAGTAATTCGATGCATAGTTATTTACACAAAGAATTGCTTATTGCTCCGAAAAATAAATACATATAATTATTTTAAGTTGAATTCTCCAGTTTAATTAATTTGTATCTTTTTACTACTCTACTCTTACTATTTTTAACAATGAAAATTAAATAAATAAAACGTCAAAAGGATGCACCGTCTTGAATGGTGAGTCGGAGTCACCATCCGAGTGCAAAGGATTAATTGTCACAGATTAACTAACGAAAGATGTCGTAAAAAATCTCGTACACATTGGCAAATAATTTAAGAAATAAAAAATATTATAACTGGCGCCACATTTTAGATATAAATAAAAAAGTAAACAATAACGGCCTGGAATTCCATGAATTAAAACAAAATTACGAATACAGAAATCAAAACTAATCACAAGAATGAAATAAGTAGTAGTCCACTCAAAGAAAAAAACCACATACAGAACTTCAAAAATGCTAAAAGAAAACATTAGTAATTAGAAATCGTATAAAGACTTTCAGGTGCAAAGGCCTCGGACAATCGCCAAATTTACTTATCTGATTAGATGTTTCTGCTCTTTATTTCCGAATCAAAAGTGAGTATAGGAAACTGGAAGGAGCTAAAAATATGATGATGATGTGAATTATTTTTTGTAATAAAAAGTAATTATAAATTTTAATTATTGTAAGTAAAACTAAATGAATTTAGTTGTTTTCTCTTCGCGGACAACAAAATATATTTATCTACTCTGATCTATGTATACTATATTTTTGCAAAGATGTTTTCTTTGAAGTTTTTTTTTTAAAAAATCCTTGACATTTCTTTAAGTATTAAAGTGTAGACAAGCTATAAGCATTAATAAAGCATTTATCATGCCCTTGGAGTTATATTTAAAAAAATAAAAGGATTTAACATTTTAAATAAGAACTTATCTGACTCGAGCTCATGATCATTTTGGAAATATTGGGAGTATAGATAATCATATCTTTTGTGAATGCCAAATCGTAAATAAAAAGCGCGTCAAAATTTTTATTATTTACAAATGGGGAATATATTTATTTTATGCATACTATGCTTATTTTGAAATGCCATCAAGAAATGATTAATTTTTTGGTTAAATATTTAGTAAATGATTAAATAATTTGAAAGGGGGATTAAATATTTTGAAGACTCTTAAAATTTACTGGAAATAAGTGAATTAATTTAAGACATTGAAGGTTACAGAAATCTAACTTTGAAAGATGCAGTTAAAGAAAGATTTATTACCTACAATCTGATGGTTTAGTTACATTAACGTCCCGCTTGAAGCAACACTTGGGCTATTTTGAGACGGGCCTCGTAATTTTGAACCGCGGTCAGATGACGAGGACGACACCTGAGCTGGCACCCCCCTCTCCATACCAGCGGGAGGAAGTTTGGTCAGGACGGATTTAATGTGCAACAGACCCCCTTACACGACGGTTCTTCGGTGGAATCGGGTCTCGAACCCGAAACCCTCCAGTTCAGAAGCCGAGACCTTACCACCAGGCCACCGCGGCCTCCTACCTACAATCTGAAAATATCATTAGAGTTCCAAGCGTATACTTCCAGTTTTCAGTTACGGAAAACCTCAGTGCTTTTGCGCATGCGCCAAGAGATGTTTATTTCTGCAAAATAATTTGAGGCGAAAGAAAATATCTTTAATGTGGAGGAATCAAAGATTCCGGAAATGTTCTCATCTTACTGAGCAACACTCTTTTGAGGAATAAAACCGTCCAGAAGGGCTAAGTTTATAATCTTGAAACAAATAGTAGATGCTGATGAAAGATAAAAATTAAAAAGGTTATATTCAAAATGTTTTAAAGTAATGATTATTATATATCCATACTCCATAAAGGTGGGAATAAAGCCGAAAATACAAAATTTCGATGAAGTAGTAGTCCAGAAAGAGTATAATTAGTAGAATTAATCACTGAACTATAATAATGATAATTTGAGCTTCTAATTTTGCTCGTTGTTTAATTTTTGCATGTGTCTCAACTATAGTTGTAGACAGAATTTTTTTTAAGTAAAATTTTCTTTTAAATTTCTGTAGAAAATTTTATTTATGGAATTCAAGCATCTCTTAGCTTTCAATGGGCTAATTCGTTTAAAATTATTACTTGTTTTTTTCAGATTATTATTTCAAATTAAACTAAATTGAGAAAATTATAGAATGAGAAAGATACGAGATATAAAAAAAGTCCTGCTGTACCAGAATTTGAATGAGTTAATTCACATGAAATTTATTCAATATAATTTAAATAAGAGTTTTAACATTTTTGAAACTTTATACAGTTAAGCCAAAAAAGGCAGTCATTTTATTAATTTTTGTTTGTCAACTTCAGTTTAATAAGAAAAAGCATAATTCATCCACTTTAATATTTTATCTTCCAATTAATTATTTTATGTAAAATCATTTTAATTGAAAGAACAGTGAAATTAGACAAAAGATATTTAGCTTCAAGTTTTCTAAATGAATCAGGGGCCTTGGTGGCCTGGTAGTAAGGTTTCGGCTTCGGAACCGAAAGGTTTCAGATTCGAGACCCGATTCCACCAAAGAACCATTGTGTAAACGGGTCCGGTGCACGTTAAATCCGTCGGGGGCCAAAAATCTTCCCATTGGTGTGGTGTAACAGTTTGGAGAAAGGGCTGCCAGCTCAGGTCCCGTCCTCGTCATCTGATCGCGGCTCAAAATGACGAGGTCCGTCCCAAAACAGCCCCTAGTGTTGCTTTAAAATGGACGTTAATATAATTAAACTAAACTTCTAAATGTTTCAGTGTTTGTACCACAGAACTACGAACTTTTCCAAAAAGGTTTTTAAAATCGTCCTTCAGTTATGCATGTTTCCATCTGTTGATTTTATTGTGAAAGTCAAAAATAGGTGACGTGCCAATTTGTAAATGTTATTTTCTTTAGATTCTAGATGTTATTACTTTTTATTTATTTTGTTGATTTTTTATCAAGTTGTTGTTATTTTTTACAAAAATTATAAACCACTTCTGTCCCATAACTGAGACTCTGCCAGCAGAGAATCCCAAACATAACACCAAAGTGATGAAAGGAGAGGGAATGAAAAAAAGATTGGGAGAGAAGTCTCGACTCATCTTAGTTGCAAACATTTCACCAGCCAGTTATTTATACTGAGCTCTAGAAGGGATTCTAAATTCTTATCGGATTAATAGTAAAACTTTTAAGGTCCTTGTAGTGTCTCTTAATGCATACTTTATTTGTTTATTTACTAACCGCCTTTGACGACCAGTTTGTTTGCTTAGATTATTGACTTTTTAGGCTGTTAGATGATTAAGATGGAATGTATTTAAATTTAGCATTTAGAACATTTCTCCTTATTATTTGATATGACTGAAAAACGTGATTTCAATTGAATCAATCGACTGAAATTAAAACGTGTACACATTACGAAGTTTAGCTTAATTATACTAACGTCCCGTTTTAAAGCAACACTAGGGCTGTTTCGTAGTTTTTAGTCACGGTCAGATGACGAGACAACACCTTAGCTGGCACACTCTCTCCAAACTTCCACACCACACCAGCGGAAGGACGTTTGCCCCCTACGAATTTAGCCTGCGCCAGGCCCGCTTACACGACGGTTCTTCGGTGGAATCGTGTCTCAAACCTAAGGCCCTCCGGTTCTGAAGCCTTGACCATGCCACCATGTCACCGCGGCCCGTACATATTACAAAATAAAAGCAGAAATGCAAATCCTACTACAGAGTTAGTGACTGGTAAAAACTCGCGATTGAATGTTTTGATGAGTTAGTCGTTGAGTTTGAACTGCATCAAAACATTTAAATACATTGTCACATATAATGTATTAAATTGAATTAAAAATTATAATAAAATTAAGGGGAAAATTGCATGGATATAAAACAGACATCATTAAAAAGGTAATAATTTGAATCTTAAAATAATAGAAAAA
>JAPMOR010078779.1:0-17673 GCA_026543865.1 Argiope aurantia
ATCTACTCTCACATAATATCATAGATGGGTTGAGAATCAATATATTGAAAGATTTGGTTTAATTGACGCAGATGGGCAATTTTTATTATAAAATCACATAGCAATTATTTTATTTTACTCGTTACGCTTTTCAGATATTGGGTTCATACTGATTGTACAGATGGTTCGACAAAGATAATCACTGGCAACGGGTTTCATGCAAAGGTTAAAAAAATATACAATAATAATATTAAAAAAACCCAGTCATGCGTTTTGTCAGATATATTCTAAAGATAATTCACTGACAGCATAATTTCAGTAATAGCTTTTTTAGATTCAAGAATAGTGGAAAAATGAATCCATTCACCCAATATGGAGTTCAAACTTTTTACCAATTGCTATAGTATATATTTATCTATTTCATACAGAAGAAATTAAAAATATAACAAACATTTTTAAATGCCGATTTGGAAGAAAAATATTAAATTTAAAGTCTTAAATGAAATACATTGCACTTTGTCATTTGTAAAAGTATATCAGGATCTTATTTTTTTTTTTTTTTTTTATTTCATTCACACAGTTTTCGTTCAAGTTTTTATTGCATTTATCTTTGTTCTCATCAGCTCTGGAACGTAACATTTCTCCGCTTTAAATGATGAAAAGCAAGCAAAATTTATGTTTTTCAACATGTCACATGAAAATTTTAATTCGTACCGCTGCAACGAAAGTCAGAACTGTGAAATTTATTAAGAGAAAAAGTATTTTACGAGATATCTTTGCGAGCATTACGCATCTTACCAACGGCCACTTAAGAGCGGTGAATGCTTCAACTCGACTCATAACACCCCACCGAGTGGGAGGGTACGGGGTAGCTGGATCGATAAAAGGGGGAGTTGGACAGAAATCAACAGTGCGCAACTTCCCACTTCTGTCCCGCGAGTCGTGCTGGCCGGTCGAGTTAGCTTTCTTTGCTCTGAGACGGACACCGGAAAAGTTAGCAAGCAGTTTAGAAGTGAGAAAAACACTTGAACGAATCGTTCAAGTCGATAGGACATTTTTAGAGGTGCATTTAAAAAAACTAAAGGAAGTGGTGATTTTTTTTGTTTTTACTACTGATTGGACTTTCTTTGCTGAAATTTTATTGGTGAAAGTAAGGAAAAGAATATTATTATAGTCGTCAGATATTGTGGTGTACGCTTTACAAATTTTTTCTGCAGAAGAATAATATTATTATTTTTTTCTCCGATTTTTTTCAACTTAATAATAATAATAATAATAATCCAATTTCTTTATACTTATTCATTTTTCAGCTTTTAGATTATGAAATTTTATTTGTAAGTCAAGAAAAAAATATGTTATTAACTTTCGAACATTTTAACACTTTTTAGAGATCGAGATCTATATTTTTTTCTAATTTCCAAGTTCGTGTTAAAATTTTATTTCATTTATCATAAACTTAAAACTTTTATTTTTAGATATTTCGTCATCATATCATAAAAAGAAAAAAAAATATGGAATAAATGAAAATGCTTTCAGAATATTTACGATGTTTTAATAATATTTAAAATGTTTTAATAATCCTCGTATGCTAGTTTAAATTTCAATTCCGTATCGTCTAATATGAATAAAAGGACTTTTTTTGTTTTTGCTTTTTAATTTCGGAATATTATAATTGGATTTTTCTGTATTTTTTAATGCAGTGCAGAATTTGTATTTTAATTCTTTTTGTAAAATTACAAAAGAATATTATTGCAATAAACCATTGAATATCGAGATAAATTCTTAGAGAATAGATATTTAATCTTTTAATATTTTAAATTAATTTTCCATTTATTTTTTTAAAAATCATTTTTGAATCTGTGATAAAAGGAGAATTATCTTTGAAAGAAAATACAGGAGTTTCTTATAAATGTGAAGATTAGCTATTTCGATTATACTTTCTTCTGCACAATTTATCATTGAAGATATTAAATATATTTTAAATAAAAGTAACATTATAAATCATATAATGAATTAATTTACTTCTTATTGCACTGAAAGAATAAAAAATATTGAAAAATCATGTAAATGATAAAAAAAAATTATATTAATCAAAATTACTAAATATAATTCATAAAACAAAATTTATATAAGAGCAAAAATTTACTTACTTGTTAGCCAAAATAATTAATATAACATTAGTTCAACTAATGTAAAATTTAAATAGATTAGACTTTTTGAATTTATATGTATCCATCTTTTACATCAAACGCATCAAAATTATCTGATGATTAGAACTATAGAAAAACGTTTTTAAAATTAATAAGTTAATAAAAACAATAAATTTATTGAAATTTTATGAATATTTTTGCTTAAGTAATTTCTCACTCTTTACCGAATGCAGTTATTTTGTAATTTGAATTAAAACAGTAAATAAATTATAGGTGGCTGAAGTAATAATATTTTTTAAAAAATATTCGCAATGAAAATGCCTTTGATTTAATTTTGACGATTTATTAATAATAATGTAATAAAACATTTCGACTCCAGCGTTGATCGATAAAGCATATATATTTCAATTATTTTAATTAATAGGTTACTAGAAATCGGCAATTTGATTTTTCGAAGAAATTGCCTGATTGAATTATTCTAGTAACGTAAGAAGCATTTGAAACTCATTAGTTTCCTCCTGAAAATTTTTGGTGCAGTTTAAGCCGACGTTAACGAGCTCCATTCTATACTGAAAATCTTTTACAGAAACTTTAAGAGAACTTGAAAAAAAAACTAATACAAATAACTTCAAGATGGGCAATAGTCAACAAAAGGAGGTTGATCTGTTGGAAGTATATATGGATTCTCAAGAACCTGTTTTTAATTCAAATTCTTCTGGCTGCGAAGAAATTGTGAAGACTTACTACAATAATTCGTCTTTGATGGAGACTGTAAAATTTAAATTAGATGTAACAAATCTTAATTATTCAGAAATTTATTCGAGGTGCTTCAACAGTACAATCCCCAGTAATATTTTCAATCAGCCATACCTTCTGCCGTGGTACCAACAATTACTTTGGACATTACTGTTTGCTATTATGATTATGGTTGCTATTGTGGGCAATTTAATTGTAATATGGATTATAGTAGCTCACCGAAGAATGAGAACTGTTACGAATTTGTTTCTCCTGAACTTGGCATTTGCTGATTTTTTACTTGCCAGTTGTAATGCGACTTTCAACTTTATCTTCATGCTAAACAGCCATTGGCCCTTTGGAGAGACATTTTGTGTCATCAGCAATTTTGTTGCCAGTTTGACTGTCTCAACATCTGTCTTCACCATTTTAGCGATGAGCCTTGACAGGTATGTGATTCAAAAAATATTTTTTTAGCCTCATTTCCATTTCTTATTAAAAAAAGTACTCTTTTTTTGTAATATGTATTTACAAATGCAATTATATACGAATGCAAATTCCAATGTAATTATTTTAAGTTATAACTATTAAAAAATATTTTTTATTTAAAATTTCTGATTGAAATTTAAGATGTATTCGTTATTACGTAATCACGTCACTATAATAGGATTATTGAACATATCATACTTTTTATTGGAAATATTTTATGAAATTTGAAAATCTATAATAACCACATCTTGTAAAGTGTTCTACTGAAGATTATAAAATTCCGTTTATTAACAAAATTTTATTATAATGTTTCTGATTTGTTTATAATACATCGATATAATATTTTGATAATTATGTGATGATGTAAGATGATTATGTAATTATCTAAGATTAGTTATGAGTGTTTGAAGAAACGGTCGTATTAAGCTATTCAAATGAATTTAATTCATAATTAATTGCGAGTTAATGATATGTAAGCGAAAGACTTACTGTAAAAGTTTCTTCATTTTCCAATAAATGATATAATGAATACGATATAGATTTTCCAATGATTACTTAAAAAAGTACGAAAAAACAATTTTGTGTAACATTTTTTTTAATTATTATTATTGATTTTAAGATGTGATCAATTACTTTGAGAATTCCAGTCTTTCCTTTCATACTGTTTGTGAGTCATAAAATGAATTTTTATAAGTCTCTATCAAATTTTGACTGCAGGTTATGACCACTCTTTAGCTGGAATTCATTATTTTATAATTTCATTCACCATGTAATCTACTGCTTGATTATTTCTTTTGGACTCAAAATTGCAATTATTACAATATTCCGAATAATGCGATTTGAAAAACAAACAAAGCGTAAGCTTAAAATTTTTTTTATATTTATGTATTAACGCTAGAGTAATGGCAACGGTCCAATTTAATTACATTTCAGTTTTTTATTTCTTATATTTATTTTTAATTTTCTTGAAAACATATGTATAATACATTAATTTATTTAAATTCACTTTAAGCTATTATTTTTGTCAGTATTATTCTGCATACCTACAATTACGGCAAATGGTATATTTGACCGAATTTTAAAACAAATCATTTTTCTTATTAGTTTTATAGACTACTTATGTTGAAAAATATGCATGGGCACCTGTCGCGAAGGTGATTGTGTATGTTATAGAAATGAAAGTAAATTGGGAGGTGAGAGAGTGTAAGATACCTGCTTGGAATTTTCAGGCATCATTGATTGCACATCTTATTTGTGTTAAAAATGTTGCTTACAGATACAGATAAAGCTAATTTCCTTTCGCTTTGAAAAATTTCAGTATTCTAATCTGTATATTTTGTGACCTGTAAATCATGCCGGCCGCATAGGATCACTGATAAAAAATTACCTAATGAAAAGACAGATGCTACAAATGCTTGAAAGTCCTTGTAATAATAATTTTGGTTCAGAAAAGGAATCTAATTCATGTAACAAAAACTGGATTGTCCCTACAACTGCATTAAATGAAACTGATTCATCTGATGCTTGGTTTATTCAATATAATGTGCATCAGAAAAATTGGGATGAAGATTTCTTAGAGGTATATATTTAACTATTTATAGTTGTTAGAATTTATGAAAATTTTTTGAAAATAAAAATTTTTAAAATATTTTAGTGTCAGCTTTTAGTTTAATCTTCAATATAGAAATCAGTGACACAATTCAAACCAGAGAAGGTAGACTAAGGCGATCAATCAGAATTTAATAAAAAGCATCCGAACTGAAAAAAAAATCAAAGAAATTATGAAACAGCACATGATTAACCTGTTTGGAAAATAGGAAATATTGGTCATGTGATACCTAGAACCATCCCCAGCAAAACATTTTACGAGAAATAGCAGTACTGACTTCGTATGTAAAAAATAAACTAATTAATGACCAAACAAATAGTGTATAGCAAGTGCTTTATTTATAATAAACCTATTACATCACATTCAATAGTGGGGTGAAGAAGAAGCTCGTAAGATCTCACAAATTATAAATGGGTATTTGTTAGTTCATAAGTCAGATGATTTCATGCCTCTACTCTCGTGAGACAACAGCTAAGGGCAGATCCTTGGAAATTATGAAGTATTTGTGCTTCGACATGGTGTCAACTAGATCCAAAGGCTATAAATTGTTTCTTTTGCCTTTATTTCAGATATTTGGAATATACTGAGTCATGCGTGATAAATAAATGAAAATTTTAAAATGGATGAACAATTATCTCCCATGGTGACTCGATAGTGATTTATTCAATATATGCTTTAAACGACTGTTAAATTAAGGCATGTGTTTGGAACGAGATTACATATAGTATTTTAGTAACCTAGTTGGCAAAATTGCTTGAAATTGCTTAAAAATTATTGGTAACAATTTTAAAAAGGTGTTTCCAGCAAAGAAACTAAAATATTATATGATATATCGTTCTGAATAGTATTTAATTTTTCGACTCATCCGCAATCAAATTATTTATTGAACGTTTGTCCCTATTTGTGCAAAGAGGAAACAAAACTATTTGGTAAAACGGCAGGTGAGCATGCAGTTTACTGTTTAAATGAAATTTGAATTACAATACAGGAAGAAATCTGACAGAGCACTTTTTTACTTTGAAATTAGGGAGAGTAATGAGGATATAAAAAGTAAGTGTTGATGGCGCAATAAATCAGCAAACATAAATGAAGTACTGCGTTTTTTTCACAAAAGGAAAAGAAAACGAGGGATGAACTTTATTCTAGTAAGATTGCTAAGCATGACAACACATCGCTTGCGTCTCAAGTAAGGAAGAAAGCGAAAATAACATGTTCCTGAACATATTACACACTACGTTAAAAATCATATCTAATGAAATAATAGCAACAAAATATATAAAGTGTCACAAATAATTAAAATATATATATTTTTTGGACCAGATGGCAAGAAAATACTCAGTGAAACTCTCGTCTAGTAATAGGTCACTTCAATTTTTAATGTCCTTTATTTGGTTGTGATAATGTATGGATAATTTACCAGGAGACAACTAGATATAAAAACACCAGTCACCATTATTTTATATTAGATACAGTTGGAGAACTTCGAAAGACAGGTATCCCATCGAAAATCCCAAACTTTTTAACTGAAAGAAAATACATTCTTATAAGACATTTCCTTTTTTTTCCCCTGTAAGCATGAACAATGTCAAACGTAGATATTCAACATTGCAAATTGGACATCGGACATTTGCAAAATTAATCACAGATATATTTGTAGAATATGTTCAGCTAAAAATAAGAAATCTGTAATCTTTATAGATGGTCGAACCGAACAATATAATACAGTTTTACAATTTTTAGTAAATTTATTCCATAGTGAAATCTTTGTTGAAGCAATTATTTAACAGTTGGCAAGTTTAGAAACAATCAGAAAGGATTTTAAATAATTTAGTTCTTTTTTTTACATTTAATAATTCTTTGTTTACATATGTTCCCTTATTAAAAAAATAAGTTGTATGCTTTTTACGTTACAAAAAATTCAACTTGACTACAAATATTAGATTTGACTTTACAAAAAACTAACAAAAACCGCATCTTTACTTTTATTTGAAATAAGTAGGCACAATGTAAATACAGATATATGAAATACGCCATAATAAATAATTTTCTTAAAAAATTGTTTAAACTAATATATATGTTTTCCATACTATTTCTTGTCGTATGATCTCTTCAGGTGTCAAAGTAAATGCATACCGCATAGAAGTGAACTTAATTCATTATTCTACATACATACTATCTCAAACGTTTTCTCTGAGAAAATAGGTACTGTTTGCTAACAGATAAAAATTGAAGCACGTCACATTATTTTTTTTTATTATTTGCAAGCTACTAAAAATGGTATATGGGGATTCATATTCCATTTTGTAAGGGAAGTGAAATAAGAGAATATTCTGTACGAATGTATATTTTATACTGACATTTTTGAAAGTATAAAACTTCGAAAATCATTTCCCTTTTTTTTTCCATAAAGAGTAAAAAAAAAAAAAAAAAATGTTTAGAAATTCAACTTATTCTAGAAATTGGTTATTTTTGTGAGAAAAATATTATAATAGCAAACTTTCCCAATTCTTACAGATATTTTCTTTCAGCAGGCAACTTCTCTCTATTCTATTCAAGGAGCAATAGAAACACACAAAAAAGAAAAATATTGAATGAAACGCAACCCTCCCGATGGAATTTGTTTCTTGTAAGCAAAATATTACAAATCACGCTGCTATTATTGTGCACAGAAGATTTTTACTTCTTTTTTTAAGCAAGAAAATAAATAAAATGTATAGGAAAAGTATGAAAAAATTTCTTTGACTTATCAGGCATGAAACTGAAAATTCATAATCATAACTTCATTCCTCAATTTTTTTCTTTATTTAAATTTTCAATCTTAAATGATTTTGAACTTATTTTCCTGAAAGTAGAAGAAATTTTACTTTATAATTCGTTTATAAATTATAAGTCTTAATCAATAATATCGAGAATTCGATAATTGCAATCTTTTTGCATCTTTCAAATTTGGAAATCTGTTGTGCAGAAAGTTTCACTAAGGCGGCATTTAATTTACGACAAAAATTTCCCTTCATATCTTTTATTGAGTTGGATATTTCTCTTAAATTATATTTTGATTGAAGTTTTAATTTAATTTATTTAAAGATAAAGAATTCTTTAAAATTATTAATTTTTATTTTCAAAGATTAAAATTTTTAGATAAGAAACCTTTTCGAGTTTGTATAACTTCAGCTATATCAATACGATTCTCATAACACATTAATATATATCAATATAACTACAATAAGTCCTTCAAAAATTATCAATAATGTTTTAAAACATTTCTAAGACCATACACTTTAGACTGTCACTGAACTTACATACAGTGAGAAATTAAAAAAAATACAGTGAAATACAATAAAAAAATAAAACATCCATTCTTAAAATGAAAAGAGAAGTTATAAAATTCCTTTTCTTCCTCACGACGTGTAACCCTTCAAAAGTCACAAGAATGTAGGTTTAATGTCGTTGGATATGCTCTTGACGAACGAGTTTTCAAAAATCACTGTTATTCAAAGAAAATCTTTTTCTGCAGATTTGCTTATTTGCTCATTTCTTTGTGTTTACGATACACTATTATTGTAGATGATAAAATAGACTTCTCGTCTCTTCAATCTTGTCTCTTAGGAACGAACTTTCACAATTTTCAACATATAAAATGAGGCGAACAAGTATTTACAGATTCAGACTAAAATGTAGATTTTAACAATCATGTAATTTTTGAAAATTTCAAAAACACCGAAACATTCAAACGCATGTCTTACAAAAGATTCTGCTACTATACATAAATAAGATTGTTGACTCTTTATATTTCTTAAATGGAGTATAATTGAAAGATACTTCTATATAGGGTAATTAGAAAATGCTTGGCTAAATTTTAAAGGAGATTAGAGGGCATGGATATGAAAGAATTCCCAGTATATTGTATGTAATTGTGTATGAAGATTGTAGAGACCACTGCGTAGATCAAACGAAACAAATCTACAATACGGAAAGTTGTCATTTTCGCTGCAATTTTATATAATATGCGGAGCTTCAAGAATCTTAAACTAGAAGATGTACATCGGAGATGCGAATAAAGATGAGAGAGTTGCGTAAATATTACAAAAAGTTATGTTAATTTCCTAACAGAGAAATACCGAATCCTCATTTTTTAAAACGAGTGCATGGAGAGCTTTGCGAAAGCAGATCCTTCAATGCCATCAGACATGATTTAGGCAGGCCTCCCTCAGCGAGAGCACTGCAAATAGAAAAAGATATCTTACGAATGGCTGTGCACAATTCTTCCACAAACATGAGATCTGTTACTTGTAGACTGGATGTGAGACAATCACTTGTATGCAAAATGCCGAGCGTATGCACTGATGCAATTTACTAAAGGTGTAGTCATTGATACAGGTAGATTTTCCACGCCATGTATTTTTTTTAAGATGGTGGTGCATCCAGCAGGTTGCTTTATAGTACGATTTCCCTCCATACGAGTTATTCACAGATACGGCAACTTTCACTTGAGTTAGTGCATTGAATAGTCAAAATTTTCATGTTTCGGGATATGATGATATATGACAAAATCTCATGCTTACCAGTTGATATTTAGTGTCAATGTGTGAGCTAGTATAGTGCTGAATAAACGATAGGACTTCATAATCTATCTCATAACTTGGATGGTCAGAAATACCTAATTTTCTTGCAACATACCTTGTGAAAACTGCTGCCCATTTTGGTTTCAGTGCATCTAGAGACTATCCGGCTTCTTAGCATTGAAGCGCCGCAACTCTGGCCATGATAGCAGGAAATATCTAGACTCTGAATATCGAATTGGATATGTTTCCTCTCACCATATCTATCTTGCTTGGATTTCTTTCTGTGGGGCCACTTGAAAAGTATAATCTTGCGATATTTATGTGGATTTCGATGCTTATCTTGTCGCCAGATTGGTTGTTGCTCTTAGAAATGTGCAAGGCTTGTTTGGTATTTATGCTTATGTGAGTCGTTCCATGTGGCGGTGATGTAAAACTTTATGCTAATTTACGTCATTCCATGTGGCGGTGATGTAAAACTTATATTATGATTGACTTTCGCTCTTTTGAAAATTAACTGTGATCGTTGGTTTAATAAAGTGCTTGTTACATTTCTTTGTATCTGCCTTTTAACTTTCCACTTTCTTTATTCTTCAACCTTTTACATGGCATTTTCGGTCGCGTATTGTACTGAGAATACTTTTATATATCCTCTCTAACCTTTGAACAAACATTTTCTGACCATTTTGTATATAAATATTTCATCCAATCAACTGAAATAAAATGACCATAAGATTGAATGACATCACTCTTAAAAGGTCTAGAAAACAATATTACAAAGAGAAAAAAACTAAAAACCATGAATAAATAATTTCTAAATTTTGAATAGCCTCATCTTTTTTGATATGAAATCTAAGTTTAGAGCAAGTTCGTAATGTACTAATTTCATCCCAAGAGACAAATGATTAAACAGTTTTTGGTATTGTTGAATCAATCGGAGTAAAGTTCAAAACTGATTTTACGTTAATGGAAAATGTCTTTCTAATCACAGTACTGACGATGAAATTGCATCAATTGCAGATGATGAAATTACATCAATTGCAGATGATGAAATTACATCAACTGCAGATGATGAAATTACATCATCTGCAATTGAAGACGCAATAAATTACGAACCAAACTAAAAAATTGAACATGGATATAGTGGAATCCAAAAAAATTAGTGAAGTTGCAGTGATTCATTTATTTATTCGACAACATTAAATGTTTTCGAGACCCTTTTGAATTCATAACCATTATGAATTTTTTTTCGTGAAGATGCATGCAATTGAAACAATTTTTTTTTGTAACCACGTTTTCTTCATGGGGTAATCAGTTTAGACATTGATTTTAACGAGAGTGAGATTTTGTATGGTTGCAGTTTTGCTTTGAAATCAATCTAAGGCATTTGCAATGTTTGAATGGTGATAGATGAGCAGATTTACACCTTGAAATAACTGGGAGCTGTTAAAATAGAATCATGTGCATATTTGATATACACTATCTACCAATAAGTAATTGGTCACTTGTGATAAAAGAAATAGACGCAATTTTTTATATTCAATAGTTGTAGCAGACTCCATATGAGGCAATTACAGTGTTTACCGTCTGGGGCATGCCTTCCAAAAGTGTTTGGGTGATGTACAATAGTATTTTCCTCGACTAGGCTAGTAGAAGGCATGTCAGTTATTTTACCGGTTTTGCATCGGTTGCCGGACCCCTTTATTCGGCGATCCAACTCCTCTGAGAGGTATTCTATAAGATTGAAGTCTAGTCTCTGAGCAGGTCAGGCAGTCTCTTCATTCCATTGTTATCATATTAATTCCTCGTGGACCTCGCATTATGTCAAGTGGCTTTGTTACCATGAAAATAACAGTGATCTAATCCGTAAAATTAATAGAATCATAGAGTAGAAAACACATTATTGTTTAAAATATTGGAGTAGATGTCGGCATTGAGTTTACCATGAATTGGAATCAATGTTCCCATTCCATATCCCCATACCATAATTCCAACTCCGCCAAACATTACTGAAGGCACAGCGCATTCTGGCAAAGGGCATTCTCCATGCGCCAATCCGACCGGTAGAGATTGAATCATGATTCATTATTGCAGAGATCCTGTTTCTTCTCACCTTTAGTCCAATTTCAACATCCAATTTTATCTATGGTCCATTTTAAGCGCAGTTTGGATTTTGTACTAAAGACTTATGGGCGGCAACACAACAATGGAAACCAAACCAATGTGCCTCCTTGTGGATGGCATTTATCGAAACAACACTCAAAGCTTTCTGGAACTCCTGGAATATATAGGACATCGGTTTCATCTGGTTTTTCCGAATTTTTTTTAGAGAGCACTCGTTGATCTCCATCTCTTAATTTCTTGTATCTGCCGGTGGAAGCACATTCCGACAATCATCATTCACCTTCCACTTATAAATCTCAAAAGCTATTGTCGATTTTGGAGTGTTTAACTCACTAGATTTGTGCCTTAAGGATTCGCTATTACTAAGGTATCCGACAACTACACCTTTCTCGAAGCCAGGCAGTTCTGAATTTCTTTACATGCAACTAATGCCAATATATGATATTTAAGTACAAAAGACGTAACGTACTGTAGATATCATCATCTGCATGGGTGTACAAGTACTTATTGGTAGATAGTATAGCTTCAGGATAATTTTTATTGCATATCGTTTGACATTTATAAGACTTAACAAGGGACACCAGGGAAAGGAAGACAGTAACCATTTTATATTGTTCCAGGTGATGTCCTTACCCTGGAACCATCTAGGGATTATACAATCAAATATATTTCTTGAAATGTTGATTACTATTAACATCACCCCTAGATAAAAATACTTTTGTTTGATTCCTAACCATCTAACCATATAAACAAATACCAGCCAAAATTGACACATAGTTAGCTTCAGTGCTCTGTCATTTTTCTTTTGGATTATCAAGCTCTGCCAGCCTTGGTTTTTTTGTGGGGGAGGGGAAGCTAAATATGAAAAGTAAGAATCACACATATCACAATTTTTTATGGATAACTTTCTCGTTTATCGTTGAGGAAAACAAAAATCAAAACCTAACGGCGAGAATAAATTTGAAAAGAAATCTGATCTATTGGATATCTCAGTTTCAGGACTGCCCTACTTTTCTGAAGAATGTGAGATTTAAGGAAAATTAGAAATGAAGACTTAGTTTTAAGAGGTTATATTTCAAATACTGCTATTCCCAGATACTTGACTATTTCTACATATAATAGCGAAATTTCTTACATCTGATTCTTATACAGATAATATAAGAAAAGTACAATCATACATTTGAAATAAATACATTTCCCCTAATGCTTCCATGTTCCAAATATTGAAATTTTTCAGTATTTTTTAGACCAGGTGACTCATCGACTGGTTGAAGCTGGATGTATTAAATGAATTTCAAATTCATGAAACATGAAAAATTGAAATATGAAACGTTATTTATTAAACATGAATAAAAAAGATATTGTCCTTTAGAGAACCACAATTCGATCGGACAGTTTTAAAAGTTTAAAATTACAACATAATTTTAAAAAATAAGGAAAAGCAGAAAAACTGTAATTATGAAATTCTAGAATTTAGTGAAAAAATGCAAAGAGGTTTTCACTAATTAAGCTCAAAAGAATAACAATAGAATTTTTTCTGTCTTGAAAATAAATGATATGAAAACATAAGAGAAAAAACAAATGAATTCGACGTGTAATGTGCTTCTTTAGGGAATGCGATTACCTCCAGCAACTATACAAATACTATAGAGATGGCCCATCGGCATAATAAGCGTTTAACAAACCTACACTATTAGCAAAATGTACTACTGTATCAAGGCATTTCAAAAACCCATGGCACATGCAACAAGAACGTAAATTTCAGCGTTACATATCCCAAAATATCTCAGACATATTGAATCGAGTCGAAGATCGGAGACTTCAACGTACAAGTTGGACCTTCAAGTTGATGACTAATGAACGTACATTATATATTCAAGTAAATGTTCTCCACGCGGAGTTTTATGTGATCTTGTTTCTTGTAGTAGAAATAATTAATTGGATCAAGAATGTCTTTACTATAAAACAGAAAACTGTCGATGACTCTAAGAACACTATACAGGTATTTTCGCCCCTCGAAAGAGGTATTTGTCTTCATACGTATACTGAATGCATCAATTCTATTGATTTCTTGCGTACCATCGGCATTTGAGAGTCCTTGGCACTCGCCAAATAAAAATCTTCTTCGCTTATTTTGCACCAAACTCTCGGCTCATGAGGAATTTCCTTCAATTATAATACATATGTGAAGACCAATTTTTAATTGTTTAATATGGGAAGTGCATAATCTGGTAATATGTAAAAAAAGTGCATTCTTGACGATTATATCTGTAATTATTCAAGATAGCATTCTCATGCATAGATCTTCTAACGTCTATGCATGAGAAAATATGATGCGGACTCATGTATCGATTCTTTGCCAACAAGCAGACAGGTGTAAAATAGAAGTCATCAAGCACATTTTAATTTTTTTGTTTTGTTTTGCTGAATCTTATAAATGTTGATTTGATTTTAGAAATGCAGTCCACACTCAGTTAATTCAAATTTAAACACCATTATTTAAACACTAAGATAAAATCAAGGTTTATTTTATTCATCCAATTTCTCAGCGTTTTAATTTTTCAAATAAATAATATCGGATTTTTATGAAAATAAAAATAAATGTATGCCAAAATTCTATTTGTAGGAAATATCGATGATTTCAAAACCTGTTCCATTGATTTTCATATAAAAATGTAATTTATGTTTAGTTTTTCATATTTTTGGTGTAATTAAAATGAAAAATTTCTATTTTTGGGATATAGTTAAGGTTCTAAATATTTAAAAAAAGTTATGGAATCCAAATTCTTATTTGGATCTTAAAAGAACTGTACTAATAGACAACGCTATTGGATACCATCCATAAATTTGCCTCCACATATTTAGTTTTTACATTGTTTAGTTTGTGTACATCTAATCAAGTGGTAAGGTTTAATCTGCATGTATTGGCGAAGTTAAATAATAAATCTTCATGAGTATTTATTTTCTAATTTTGTATAATTTAGAAATTATTTAATATTTCGAAAATAAAAAAATAACTTGGAAGGTTGACTGACAATAATGAATTATTTTTTTAAAAAACATGAAAATTTCATAATTTATTAAAATTTTAAAATAGTTTTATAATTTTTCTAAATCTATAAGAAAAATTTGTCTTAATGCAAAAATTGCTTCTTTTTTTTTGCAAATGCATTTTTGTAATTGTTGATTCTAATGTTCGTTCACATCTTATTTTAATATGCTGCTCATAATTTTACCTTTTTTTCAGTTAACTATTATTAAATAAATTTTAATAATAAAATATTTTTAATATAATTAATACATCAAGTTCAAGTTACTTTTCGTATATGCTGCACCTTTCTTTCTGGAACACAAATATTTTTATTATATCCGTTTCTTATCAGAACAACAATTCCTTTCAAAATTTCTATGCTGTCTCAATGTGTAGTATTTATTCCGTAACTTAACAATACTTGCATTATACATAAAATTTTGCAAATGCTTTTCCGTCTTTCAGTTTCAAGATTTAGATTTCTATGTATTTTTGTATGCAATAAATTGCGGCTAGGGAATACGTCAATTTCAGTGTCTTATTCTGACGACTGTATGCGTATATTTATTCACAGATAAAGAAGACATTCACAAGGAAAAAAATTGGAAACTTTTAGCAGAAAACTGATATCAAAATCTTCAGATTTGCTGTTTGCCATATGGATTGACAAGACCGGATATTAAATCATTCCTTTAGCTGCTCTCTTTGAGACAGGAATATATTTATGTTGGAAAATAAAATCCTTTACTGCAAGAAAATGAAATATTGATAATAGTAAAAGAAAGCAAAGCAAATTTTTATCCACAAAAAAAGAAGAAATTAGATTATTTTCAAATAATTTGCTCAGAATTTCATGCAGGAAAGAAATAAATTATAAATTTGTTATTCAATTAATAAGAATTTGGAAACATAAAAATATTTGATGTATTGAAAATATTTACTGCTAGAAGTCAAAAATATCTCAAACATTCCTTCTGTTTTATTTATTCTTCAAATATGCATTATTCGTATGACAGATCAAGAAATTTAATCTTACAGTTATAGTACAATCAACACTTCCGGTGAGATGTTATATAGACTAATATTGTTATTGAAAACTGAAAACAACAGTTAATTTCGAATAAACATTTAAATTACTTTGGAAAATTCGTAAACTTACCACTTTTTAAAATTTTTTAAATATATTAGATAAAATATTACTCAGTTTGAGGTGTTTATGCAATAAGAATGTAATGGCAGACTGTTCTAGAATAATGAAATGTTTCAAAACAGCTGAAAATATATTTTCATTACAATTTAATTACTGGTTATTTCCATTGTCGGAAGAACAAGAAAATCGCAAAATATTTTCTACAGTCACATCATTTAATGATAAATTATCTTAAAAAAATTAAACATTGCTTATTATTTAAAAATTTATGTAAATAAATGTTTTTTCTAAATTCTATACAAAGCTAAATATCCATATTCCTTTCTCTGAAAAGCTCACAGAATTCTTAGCTAAAACTTTCTTCCCAAACAGCATCAAATTTTGAGCTACAACTTTCCTGTCCACTTTACTCTTCACTCTGCTGTTTACCACTTTGAAAATGTCAAATTAAATGGCTAGACCATTCTTTTAAATAGCAGAACTCTTTTGAAAAATATATACCTCAAGTATTTTCACAAGTTAGTATATTTAGTTGACAGGAATTTTTCTTTTTTCTTTTCTTTATTTCCATTTTTTGCTACTTTTTTTGGGGCGGTAGTGAATGTAAGCACGAATCATTTCGTTTACTTTTATTTATATTTGATTTACATTTCTAGAAAAATTTTCAGAGAAAAATCTTTGCTTTTACGCAACTCATTTTTTTTTCTTTTTGTTTTCTTAAATTTTTAATTCTCTAACATTTTAGATAATACTTTATAGCTTGGAATAGCTGCATTTAACACGTTGACTTGTCAATTTTTCTGAGTAAAAGCAATCCAGTGTTATATTTTATCTTTCTTTGTAAAATATACGTATTCGTTTTTTAAAATTTAATTTGTATCTTCGAGATTTTAGTTAAAGTTCGCAGTCAGTTTCATGAGAAAAATTAAATTTCCTTTACAAACAGAGTCAGAAAGTTTCTATTTTTAATTGGATTTTTGTAGTCATGCTATGAATTAACTTTCTAAGCATAATTTGTTTTTCTATTTTTGCTATAACTTTATTATTTAAAAAGAAATTGGAAATGGTAGAAATGGAATTAAGACGTACAGAGATATGATCAAAGTGCAAATCGTTGTTTTTCGCTTACACTACTTACAATAAGAAACTGTAGGTCCTGATTTATTTACTGGCATGTAAGTTGAAAATTATATCTCTTCATGATCATCATTTTTTATAGAAGATTCATGCGCATGCGTTACTCAATATATTTGCAGTTTCAAATATTTTTGATATATTTAAAGGTATAATTAATATAAAAAATCTGTAAGAAAACATATAAAATTAGTATTTTTATTATATATTTCATTCCTTCTTCTAAGTTTCATTACTTAATAGTATTCAGATTAAGGTAGTAGAAAATATGTTTAACGTTTTATTTGGCATTGTTGTCAAAACAATATGTGCTTTCACTGGATCTTATAGAAGCTCAGCAACTCCAAATCATTTACTTGAGTATTGTAAGCATATCTTGTACACATATTCCTGAGTAATTAATTTGGAAAATTAATTAAAATAATTTTATAAGAATTAATTAAAATAAAAAATAATTGAATAATTTAAAAACACTTATATATATATATATATATATATATATAGTACAATCTGGAAGATAAGAGTTTCTCTCAGAAGGTGTTTTTTTTTTTATATAAAATCTTTTTTTTTGAGAAAATATTTAGATATGATTTAGATACTGATTACATATGTATTTTTATCAATCTTGCCTACATTTAAACTGGTTATTTAAATAGAAAAAAATCATGAATACACTTACTTTAACATTTTATTCGAAACAATTTGTTATATTA
>JAPMOR010078779.1:22673-58444 GCA_026543865.1 Argiope aurantia
ATATATATATATATATATATATACTGTTGCAATGATATATTCTAAAACAAACAAACAAAACATTCATTAAATGGGTGACTCATGCTAAAAAAGGAAATTATAGCATTTAATTGCACTTAATGACAATGGTAAATAAAACAACATCTAATAATTAGAGGTTAATCTTAGCAATATGTTAATTAAAATAAAAATTCTCCAAAAATATATTTTAAACGAGATATTTTTTTCTTTATTATAAAAATGCATTGAATTTTGTTTCATAATACTGAAAATCAACTCCTTTTACTTCCTAACACATATTTACAAAGCACCGCACGTAATTTTAAAGTAACCAATACCCATTTTGTACGAACGTTACTGGATAAAATTTACAAACAATCCAGCACTGTCAATAAATACGCATGTGAAGATAAATATTTTCAATAAAACTAAGAAATCGATTCTTCACTGCTGCCAAAATAATATTTTTTTTATAATTCAGTCACTCGTTTTTCTTTTTAACTACCACCAATAGTTCTTGAAGAAGAGAACCTATAAAATTATTTATACGCACGTTTCTCCAACTTAGGATCAATATATCAGAAACTTTCTTATTTTTTTGCTTAATGTTTGCCAGCCACATCAAGTTACCAAACCTTACTCACTGTTTGTTTGCTCCCCAAAAATCTGAAATGGAAGGATGTGAATTTCCCTGAGGGAGCGCCGTTTCATGAAGGATTTTCGTGACACATACAGGATGAGCTTCAGACTAGATCCTTGAATGCGCAAGATAAATTTTCAATAAAAAAATTATTTTATTTGTTTTTCAAATATTATTTTTAGTTTGAGGTTGTAATAAAGAGAATGAGTGAGAAATAAATATATATACAAGTAGGTAATGATGGCTATAAAGTGATTTTAAAATCATCTCGTTTTTAATTTGAAAAAAGAACTGATAAGAGATGATGTAACTAAAATTATGAAAGATTATGTATATTAATAGCCGAAAATAATGAACAATATCTAAAAATACATGCTTTTATCCTTTTAGGAAACTTAATTTTTTTTCAATAAAAAATATGAAACCATCAATAAAAACCGTATTGTGAGGAAGCTAAGCCAAAAGGAATATAAAATTTAAGTATAATTCCTAAAAATCCATATATAAACATAAAAAATAATTTATAAATAATTTTATTATGGATTATATAACTATATAAAGCTTTCTATACTAACTATATAAAGCTCTGATGTAGTTAGTTTTCCTTTTCAGATTGTCTGTTAATAATAAAGGTGAATGTATGCGCGTGTTGCCTCCGCAAATTTCAGACCGTTTGACCTTATAGCTGCAAACTCTGATGCTTTGGAGGAATGAAATGTGCAGTGTGGCACTATATTTTTACAAATTTTAATTAGAATTTATATAAATTAAAAATTAAGCTGAATTTTGGAATTTTTCCCGATAACTGACGAAAATGTTGTACAAAAATTAATTTTACACCTTTCAAAAACAAAACATTTATTCTTTAAATGATACCGATTTAATAACTGAGCATATTTTTTTTCTGAATTTAGGCATTTTTTATAAATTTTTTAGTCTAATTTCTAACAATAGATTGCGGCCCTAAAGTTCTAACTGCTTCCATTGTTTCATCAACTGTCTGATTGCATGATTTTCTTCCATAATTGAATGCTGAAAAAGAGTTGTTAATATTTGTGTAGACAAGGATAAAAAAAATTGAAGTTACAATACCGAGAAATTTAAGAGATAGATGAATTGGGCATTTGCAATTTTAATATTGCTACGATATCATAGGAATGATCTCCATTGGAAAGGTATCTATACACAATAAACAAAACATAGATAAAATATTTGCAATAAGACAGCTTTAATGCCTGATAATTTCATAGAATAATAAGTTAAATCGATAAGACGTAAATAAAATTAAATATAAGCAGCATTCTTCGAAAAGCAACTGATGACCAAATGTGACTAGTAATTTTATAGTTTTGACCAGCAATCTGTATTATTGATAAAAATTAATTTATAATTAGCAAGTTCGTTAAATCGAGAAATGCATTTATTAAAAAGTGTTTTCAGTATCTTCGGTTACAAAATTGATCAGCTTAAAGGTTTAATCTTAACCTATTTAATACAAATGATTGCTTGGAAAAGTGATATAAGAACTCAGGAATTAAAACTATTAGTTACGGAGAATAATAGCCTGACTCTTAAAAAAATCATATATTTTAATATAAAACACAGCTAATTAGAAATGTCTGATTCATAGCTTTGTCGAAAGTATGTTGAAGGAGAATATTAGTTACTTAGAAATAAGCAAATTATAAAAGAATTGACTACTACGGCTGGGCGATGATCAAATTTCAGCATTCCTATATATTGTATTAACACATACTATGTTTCGATATATCGTGATATCATTATTTTTTATTGCATTATAAGTTGTAAATACATCTCTTAAAATGCTGACCGATCAGAATGACTCCAAAATAAGTTTCAATTTGTATAGTAAAAATATTTGCTTCCTTTTGAATAAAAATAGTTACAAAATAATTGTGTTAAATTCCCATTCGTAAAGTGCATCAGTGCCAAAGCAATGTATGCATGTTGTAATTTATAACATTACGTTTTATCAATATAATAATTCTTAATTTATTCATTTTGCTGTTGACAAGAAAGAATCAGTTTCTTCTTAATTAAAAAAAACGACATAATAATGCCGTAACAATTCCAAAATGACATGCTTAAAATAAGTATTTTTATATATTAAAATATGACAATATTTATAAAAACATAACAAAAATTCTGTATGAAGGTCAATCAAAATGAAGAGCAACAAAAATAAACATTAACCTGAAACCAAACCAAAGCGAAATCGAAAACGTAAATGAAATGTGAATATCGGTTTATTGTATTGCGATTTATCTTGGAAGCATAAGTGGAAGTATAATAGAATTTTTTTTTAAATGTACGCTCGAGTATGAATGATATGAATCTAATGTGAATTAATCCTTTTTGCTTTTATTTCTGAAGAGGAATATTTAGCTATTAAACAAAGGACAGTGAACAACCTTCTGATAAACATAATTATTTTTCCATGATGGTATCATTCAGTTAGGAAGCAGAAAATAGTTTATTCTAAAATGATATACTTAAAACATTTTAATTTATTAAAACAAGACAATATTGATAGAAATATTAACAAAAATTATGCATGAAAGTAAAAAGGAATGAAAAGTAACAAAAATAAACGCTAGCCGATAACCAAAACGAAATCGAAAACGCAAATTAATTATGAATATTGATTTATTGTATCGCAATTCATCGTGAATCCTTATTCATGATCATGATTTCCATAAATCGGTATTTTTTTTTTAAACTGGCATCGAAAAATCGATTTGTCAAAAATTTCGATTTTTTTCCAGATAAATCGATATTCGGTACAGCCCTATTGACTAGATATGTAGAGATTAATTTATTGTTGAATAATCAGACATAAAGCTTCTTCAAAAAAAATCAGATTATTGTCAGACTAACTATCCTTTCACTCTAATGTGATTAGCAAATTGCAAATAAATAAATACTTCATCATTATGCTATTTGTAATTATTACTATAAGACATTTATTATTATAAGAAAAGCAACCAAGTAAAGTAAATAGCATTCTTGAAAATAATACGTGTTCCTATCACTTTCTTCAAACAAAATACGGTTTTAGTTTTTGGTTTATTTGGTGAATATATTCACGCTCTCTTTATTAACAATCTTTCTAGAAGAATGAATAATACTTCCGTATCTAAGTTTATCTCTCGCCCAAATATTTGCGAGAAAATCACTTCCTGATTTATGCTTTAGCTGCATAATTCATTTTATTTGTTTACTTTTATTTTTCATTTAACAATATAAAAATTCAGAACAATATTTATTCTGTACTATTTTTTGATCCACAAAATTAAGAAATGTGCTTCTGACAAAAAAAAATATTAGATTACGATAATGAGTTGAAACTCAACGAATGTGAATATTTCTTTAGGGAAAACAAATAATTATTGTGAGCATTTCGTAAAATGTATATCAAAGAAAACTTAAATGTGTGCAGATAGACTCTACATTATCCTCGAACAGATATGAAAAAAAAAGAATCTTGAAACGTAAACGCTTTTCACTAAATGCATTCCAATTATGAATAATTTTATGTCCCTATTAAAGTGTCATTCTGATACTAAGCCATGTAAATTATTTTAAATCACACCAATTCTATTTTTTTTAAAAAAAGATATCTTACACTGTTATTCATAGGTTGAGAAATTACTTTTAATTACAAAAAATATTTAGCTGCGTGGCCTTCAGATGGCTTGTAATTAAAAACAGTGATTAAAGGAAACAAATGTGTTCCACATTCTCTTGCTAGTCGCGCATCGTCCACATAATTACAGGCTCATGGGCATAATTGTGCCATTAATTTTGTTTCAAAGTCAATAACATGCTCTCCTGAGTATTTACTTAGCTAAAAGCATATTAAATATTTTTACTTCTTCTTTCTTTTTCGTATATGTAATATAGAGAAGGTATTGTAAGCGTCAAAATGTTGGAACAGGGGATTTGGGCTAATCTTTACTTTTTAGACAACTTCTTGGGGGTAGAAAAAATTTTTTGAAAAATGTATGTCTGTGTTAAAGATAACTCAAAAACGCTATGAGCTAGCCGGTTGAAATTTGGTATACGGTCTTCATACTAAATATGTTGATTTGTGTCAAACATTAAGAAAATTCCGCTCAGAGTCCGTCTGTTCGAACAAGAATTGATACGATATTTACAGAATGAATTGAGGTGGAGAGAAAAACATTTGGTATACAGATTTAACATCTATAATGTAGCCACCTAAAAATAGTGAGCCAAATCCAACAGGGGGTTTACCATCTATACTTTTAGAAACATGTTAACGAGATAACTGGAAAACAAAATCATTTAAATATATCGTATTTGCTACAGATTTTATGGCTTCATTGTGTCTACTTTTTGTTTCAACTGAGTGGGATAAACGCGTCAAAAACAAAAATTCGATTTTCGGATACTATTAAAAATGCATGCCAGGGATTAATAGCCAAGCACCTCGCCAAGGATGACATGATAGATTCAATAAAAATGATAAATTCACCCAAAAGTTAATATGTCGTAACTATTGTAAGCCAAAAATGCAGGGCATTTTTTGGTATGACAAGTTTGTTAGAGAGTATACGAGACAGTTCTATGGAGACAACTCTCAATGATTTTACCTTGGTTTTCTGAATAAATAAGAATAAGAGCAAGAACACATAATGCAAGAATTATATTTTACTATCTGTAACTTTTATCAATACTTGAAATAGGAAAATTATTCAAAGAAAAAACATTCCATTTGTTTAGATGTAATATTATAACTAAGTGTTGTTTCTGTTTTGCATTATTTTTTTATTTTTACGTTTTACATTTTTTTTCCGGAAATTCCTCTCTGCAAACCTTTTTTTCAGAATTTACCATTTAACCAGGAAATTATTTATTTCACAATGGCATTTATTCTTTTTATGCTTTTTAATTTATGTTATAAACAAAGTAAACAATATTTAATAATGCCCATTATTCTCTCTCTTTTTACATGCCTAGTTTTGGTTCATTTTAGTAGAAATTATAATTAGATCTATATTTATAAGGTACCGAAAGAAATTATTTCTTTATTTCTGAAAGACAGCTATGGTTATAAAAGTGATGTTTAGGTACAGTAAAATTGTTTTGCGCTTTGTAATGAGACCACTTAAAAGCAGCACCTTGCCACAAACTGGGGAATGAGTATATGAGAAATGAGAAACAACCAATTACAGTGGTAGAGAATTTTCAATTTCATATCAAAAGTCAACCTGCAGATTTAATATTTCGAACAAAATTATTAACATACACGTCTATTATTCAGTGCTCACTTCATGTTCTGTAACGAATCATATTAAACAGCGAAAACTCTTCTTATTTGCTTTGTGTTCGGCATCCTTCATTACAATACATGTTCAACTGCAAATTGCTATCCTTCATTTACAATACATGTTTGACATATTATTTAAATTTCAATTTGCACACATTTTAATCGTATCAAGTGACATGCCGGCAAGAATAATTCGTCGCCAAAAGTCCTGGAAAGTTATAGTAAGGAACACTTTCACCATCTTCCTTTTAAAATATTCCCCAGTAAATTGTTGTTTAGAATGAAGTTAGATGAGACGGTAGATTTGTTGTTTCTGGAAAGCTTTCTCCAATACGTTGTCTTATCTGTAAGAACTCCGTCAATATATAAATCTGCAAAATATATTTCTGTTTTCGTCTATATTTCATAAAGACAGTTAAGAAAATCGCGATTAAATTACTTTGCGATTTAAGCGTTATGTTCGTAACATTCATGACGAAAAGGTATTTTTTAATGTAATAAATCTTGATGTTCGACAACTTTGTATTTGTTAATTTATTTTTGTTTTGTGTTCACGTTTATGTTTGGAATAGGAATGATAAAAACGCAATTTGCGACCAAATTATTCTATTAGCTATCTCATTACGTTGTTCATGGACACTTTAAATATACTTCACTTTTAAGAATATAACAGCAATCATTATACAATGAGAAGGGGGATGATATGCAATAGCATGATAAAAAAATACTTTCATTTAAAGCATAATAATTATACATTTAAATATTTTTTCCTATAATGAAGCATTTAACTTAAGCTAAAAAATAAATTAAGATAACTGCAAAGTAAAAAAATAAATTACAAAAAATATATTAGTCTAGATTTTTATTTTTAAAAACTATCAAAACATCACTAAAAAATTGTATTAATTTTTTTTATAAATATTAAAACAATTTTTGAGATATAGTAAGGTAGCAAAAAATACATTCCTTCTCTTTAAGGTACTAAAAAAATAAATTCCTTTGTTTTAATATATTTCATGAAAATATATATATAAAAAAAACAGAAAAATGAATAAAATAAAAATAAAGTAAGAACTTTAAAATGGCAATCCTTTGACTTCAAACTCTAGCTAATGGTTAGTAAATGAAGGTTGAAAACTGTTTAGAAATTTGAGAAAAAATGAATACGATTCCAAAAATGAATACAAAAAAATGAATACTATCGGTTTACCCATGGCAGTGTTGCCAATAACTTGGACATAGAGCAGTAAGAGTTAGTGGGTACACTGCATCTTCAATGACACAAGCAGGCTAAAAAAAAATATATATATATAAGACAAGCGTACTGTCAGATATTCTTATTTCCTTTCTGCATGCAATGCATTTTAAATTCTTCTTCAGAGCCTCCAAAGTAATTCAGACCAAATAAAATTTTAAAAACCCTAGTATTTTAGTCATTATTATAATGACCTACTAGTAAACGATAAGTTGTCAAAATAGATAAAAAATGCCACATTTATTAAATTTCATATCACTTTCATAATATTTTTTTCGTATTTCCGATAGATGAATCACTAATTAAAAGAGAAACATTTCAAAAATTTATTTTTCATTGTAAAGTTCATTTCACATATTTTTAGAATTGAACATTTCTTTACAGAAAGCTGACTTCACTTACTTTAAAATATCTAAAATTTAACTAAAAAAATAATTTCTACATTATATATTAGAAGAAAGGTAAAAACTACTCATGTTTTTCTTCAGTTTTATATAGTTTAAAAATATAATTATAAACTTTTCTCTCGAAAATATGGAAAATAGAGTATCGGTATAATTGTTATTATTACCTTTTTAAGTTTTAAGCCATAAAAGTATTTTACTCGGGTTTTTTTTTCATATCACGTTATGCACTTCATAATGAATAAACGCTTTGAATTCGATGAATCATCATTGTTATTGTACGTTTCAGAAAAATGAAGGGAATTTTGCAAAACTATGATGACATGCAATTGTCATGGTAACATGCAAATATTTCCCTTTGGCGATCTATCATTAAAAACATATTTCCATTCAAACATTTTATTTTCATCTAACTTATATGAGCCCTTCAGCTGGAATTCGCACGTTACTTTTCTTTATTTGCGTGATCGTTCTGCATCAGTGTCATTTAACATATTTATCAGACAGAAAAATTGTTTTTTTTCTAAATTATTTTAAAATGTCCTTACTTTCATAGCACGCTATTCCCCGAACACCATTTCAGCGACACCTTTAACCTCATTTCTTGTATAGTTGTTGAGGAATACTTTTTTTATAATCAAAATATAGTTGTTTCTAATACTTATGCAGGTTCTAATAGTGAATCTGAGAAAATTAATATTAAATTTTAATCAAAATTCTGGCTGTTATCATTAACGAAAATTGCTGAAAATGAAACTAAAAAGTCATTTATTTATTATATTTCATACAGAACATAAGTAATTGTAATACAAAATCTATTCAATTTTTTGAAATTTACCTAGTTTTTTCCAAATTATAGATTTTTCTAACAATAAGTCACGATACTGAACAGGATCTCCTGGAATAAAATTACGTTCATTAATCTTTTGACAGAAATTTCTTTCAATTTCTCAGAAAAATCTTTTTAAAGTAATGCTTGGTTCATCATGAAATATTCTTTGTTTTGTTAATTAATTTCAAATTTGGGTGCTGTAAAAGATTTATCTTAATGATTAAACACTGCGTTCAAAACAGCTGATACTATTTTGTTTCTCTTCTCTTCTAATTCCTTGAAAAACATTGTAGAAAATTGTAAGTGGAAGAAAAGTGGAACTGAATGAAAATGTAGTGTTTCAGGAAGGTTTAATTTTTACTTATGAAGACAGACTTTGCATTTTTACTTGGATTGTTTTATTTGGATAACAGAGAAAAGAGTTCGAAAGAAAATTGCATCATATTGCTGATGGATTATAATATTAAATGCAACACTTAATAAAATAGGAATGAAATATACAAAATGAAGATATTTAAATGCGTTGTATTTTGCATTGTCTATTCACATAACGATCCGTCTAGGAACTTCCAGATGGGCAAAAATTGTTCCGGACGTCTGTTTAAATCGAGATAAGATCTGTATTTATCCAGTTGGCCTTTAGTATCAATTTTTTACTTACAGATTAAAAACAACGATTAATATTTTTATTTGCTTTAAAATTTACCTCTTATCTAATTATTTTCCAGATGCAAATTAGAAAATGTAATAAAAATTTCCTTTTCTTTATTTTACCATTTAACATTAAATATTTAGTATTCATCAGTTATTCAAAAAATCTATCGAGACTTCCAAATTAAATATCGGTGTTAAATATGTAGAATGAAGATAAAAAAACAGTTTTTGGCGGTCTTCCACATTCACGGTTCTAATAAACATTAACAAAATGCAGGGAAATATGTTAGCCGGCAAGTACATAACTATGCTTGACGTCGCATCTAGAATGTCCTATGAATGTACTGAAGTTCCTGTCATGTTATACAATTATTTGAAAAATCAGAAGTATCAAAACAATGTGTGTCGAGGTAGTTTATCCCTGAATCACAAAACCTCTAGATTAGTAATAAGCTTTGACCACTAGTAAATTTACGAGCACGACGGTAATAACTTCCTTTCCAAATTCATTCCAGGCAGTGAGTCATGTGATTCACAGTTTTTACTGGATATCAAGTCAGACATAACATGGAATGTCTGAGATTCGCCTTTCTGAAAAAATCCGAATACTGTTCAAAGAAGAAGCGTCCGCAAATTCTTTTATCGTCTACATTTTGCAAACCATCAAAACCCTTTAATTATATTAGGGAAATTAAGTTGGCACTGTTATATTGACAAAAGGATGTCATTTTATTTGCCATTTCCCTCTCTGAATAGACAAACAATGCAATGCGCTATTAAGAGGCACTTAATAGATTATAATCTGTCCTTGGACGCCAAAGACCTAGATGCTTAAATTAAAATCTGCTGATTTTGAACAATTTGTCAAAAAATTATGCAGAACGACACTACAGAAAACATTCATTGTCTGAGATATTAGAGATTAAATCATCTGATCTTGAGCCCCAATTTTATACTAAAAGACTTCCGTTTATTTAGCAGTTTTATTTATCTGTTCATGATAGATCAGTTTCTGAAATTAGCCACATCAAGTGATCATTTTAGAGGTAATGGTGTTGTACACATTAAGAGGAGTTATCTCAAATCCTAGTACAGCAATTTTTACCAAGAGAGAACCTTGAAATTGATATTACGATACGATAAATGTAACTCTAGAAAGGTATGGAATATTATCCAAAGCTTTGTCTTTTGTTGCAGCAGTGTGTTTTCTCATTTTTAATTAAGCTTCCTTTTAAAATAAAATGACTAAATTTATATTTGGAATATTTCTTATGCAATTCATGAAATGGCATGAATGGGTGCTTTGTTTTCAGAAAGATTCTTTTTTTTTCTTTTTTTCGTCTACATTTTCCAGCCTATCATATCTATTTACTATGTAGCACAGTAAATTAACTTGAATTATTGATCACTTTTGAGTAAAAAAATGACTTTTGACTTAAAAGAATTATTTTAAAACTTTTGAAATAACGGACATAGGCTTACTATTTCATCAATCCTTTGAAATATTCACATTCTTTTATAGTTCTTCCCTTTGTCTTTGTCTGAAATTTATATGGATTTTTTTAGCATTTTACGAGCATACATAAATACTAAGATTTAAATATTGATTACGATATTTTTTATTTACCTTGCAAGCAGCAACTATTCTCATTGGAAGCTTTTAATTGAAGATTTCTGCCTCATATAAATAATTAATGTTTAGAAATAAAAATGAAAACCATAAAAATGAAACAATTTTTATAGCGTTTCTTTCTTTTTATCTATCTCTTGAGCTCAAAGAAAGATACTGAGGAGTAGTGATAAATGTTTATGGCAAATAAAATATTAAGAACACCTGTTAAACGTTTTCTTCTAGAAGTAGAGAACTGAGAGTAGGTTTTACTATCGCTTTCTTAAGATGTTTTTCATTTTTTTTTGAGAAATTATTCTTTTTATTAATTGCGTGTTGTTCTTTCTTTCTTTTTTCTACTTAATATAATTTGGACAATCTTCTTGAGGCAATTGTAAATTCCACTCTAATACATAATTTGCTACATATTCTGTAGCAATTGTTCTTTCTCAGAACAGAGGAAATAAATGAACAATACACACATCAAAGCGAATCTATAGCCTTCAGGTGAATGATAAAAATAACTCCCACGTCACTGTTGTTTTAACAATAGAACATAAGTCATGAATGGATTAAGATCCTCCATCAAATCATTGTCTACATCCATCACCTGCATCCAGGTCAGACATGCTAATAAAAATAAGAAATGCACGAGTTTAAAAATATGTTTTAGATGAGATATAGAACATATTTATCAATAATGAAAGTTACACATTTAATTTATTTTAAAAAATAATATTATGTTCATAACTATCATCATTAATTCAAACGGTATACTAATATTAAAAAAACACTATTGGAATATATGCATGATCATTACAATTTTATCAGCGTCATTCATATTAGATGAAGCATTGAGCTTCAAATGGATTTTAGCACATGGAAAAGTGAATAATTTTTTAATGAAATATTACATTATAAATTTCAATCCTTGCAATTCATAGGAACATAATTAAGGTTATTATATTTAAATAAATGGTTAATAGTGTTTAAAATCGTGAAAGAAAAAGAGCTACTATTGTAGTAGCATTAAACATTTATTGATACGGACTATTTTAATCTAATTTATAATATATTGAAAATGCATTTATTTACAATTTAATGCAAAAATGTTTCATTAAATAATTTAATAATTTTTATTCACCGATTTAATGGTTTCAAATTTTCTGGAATATTCTCAAGAGATTATATTGGCTAAATAACAACATAATATTAATTCATTTAATCCTGAATAAAAAAAGAATTTTTGATTGAAACGCCCTTACTCATTTTCAGATATCATTATTCTCAAACTGAGTTAGCATCAGTTGTTATGAAATAAAAAGACTATGCTTATCCTACAAGGCAAGAGAGGACTATACGTTTAGGAATTTGTGGTAGTTTAACTTTTTGTTAACTCTCATATGTTACAGTATTGGTGACTCAATTGGTTGCAACAATGCGGTCTTGTTTGGTTAACGTTTCCAATTGTGGAACATACCAGTTAAGAAGATAGGATTCTATGCATTTTCAGCCTTCTAATGTGAATAAAATAGAACCTTCATTGTTAATGGGATTACCAGTCATTCGGATTATACAACATCGTCAAGTACCGTGGTTAGGTTTCTGTTATTTTATACGATAATTTGTACATTCAAATCAGCGAAATATAAAATACATTTTGATACTTAAATTCGTTAGCAGCAAAATCGAAAGAAAATGTTTTAGACATTTTAGCGCAGAATGCATGAACAGTTAAACAAAAAAAGTGGGGTAATTTTAAGAAAATTATATATATATATATAAAATTTTTTAAAAATAATGTTGTAAGAGGTTGGATTAATGAGCTAAAATGTTACAATACATTTATAGGCAGAACAGTTATTAATTAATCATATGCTGAACTTCTAAAATATATGAAAAATCGTTATAAGATTAGACCTTTTTTCGACATTTATGGAAGTTTAAGACAAGCTTCATAAAAATTATGAAAAAATAAAGAGGTAGTACTTTGAGGCTATCGTTAATCGTTATCTACCCTTCGTTATACGTGATACTAAACGTGATGATTGAACTTATTTTTTTTATCATATATCCCAGTTGGCTGCTGTGAATTCAAATTCTTCAAATTCCATAGAAATAATTAAGCAATTTTTATATGAAGATTTTTTTAACATATTTTATATTTAAATTGACACAATATCCAGCGATTGCTAACAAAACAGATTTTCTTTTAATTCATGTTAACTCATTTTGATGATAAATGTATGAAATGCTAAATTAAATATTGTTTAGGTACTTATGTTTATTTATTTCCTTAATTACTGTAAATTTATTTTAAATTTAGCAATTTAGAAATGTCAAATGTCTATCTAAAGACAATTTCTTCATTTCCAAAATATTATATTATGATAAAGTAACTCATTTTCTTATAACTTTCTTAGAACTATTTGAAATTATGATTTAATAATTATAAATAAATATTTTTTAATATCGTTTTTTTTTCCGCAGATCAGAATATTGCAATTAGAATGAATAACATTTTAACAAAGAAAAGCGTCAAAGAACATACGAAATATTGACTTCCTGTGCTAATAATAAAGACGAAATCGTGTACACGCTTTTCCATTTATCTTTGTCTTTGGTATTACTTTTCAGATCAGGTCATTCGATTGGAACTGCTAAATTCATTAGAAACATATTTTGGAGAATATGCATCTCAGACAGAAATTTTCAAAATTTTAATTAACTAAAAATTAAGACCTAGTTGGAATATTCCTGTGATAATTTCTAGAATATACTATAAGAAAATTGAAAAAAAATTAAAATTCAAAATTTTTTTAAAATAATTGTTGAATAATTAATAGTTTAGTACTTAGTAATAATTCATAGTTGCAGTACATAAAATGACAGTACAATTGCAGTACCGTGGAAAGATATGTTTTGATAAAAGATAGACTCAATAATGATTCTTAGGATACTATGGTATCCTAGGAATATACACAATAATAGGGATAAATGTAAAACGATAATTTGAGGCTTCAAACTTTATCTTAAATCAATTAAAGCCTTAGATTAATTGCACCTTATATCTCCATTGACGCAGTTTCTCATTAAAGATGACTAGTAAGCCAATAAAAATATTATACGATATATAGTATATTATACGATATTAGTCATCAGTAAGATAATAGCTTTAGCTCATAAATTAAATTCGTTGTTTTAGTAATTCCAGTTGAAAAATAAAGTCCCTTAATGTCTTTTATTTAACAAATTCCAATAAAGAATTATACGGTTGAAAAATTATCATTATGCTATAAGTAACTTAAGTACATTCTCTTATTTATTCTAAAATGTATTAAAATTTCCTCCCTTAGTTAATTTGTTAGTTCGCTAAAACCTTTACAAACCTGATTTTTTTTTATAGAAAATTCTGATATTTTTTTTCTTTTTACTTACAATCTTATTTAAGCACATTTGCTTTCAGCTAAATACGTTTTTTTTTTTATTTTTTTTTTTTTTTTTTTTTGAGAATCCCAAAAATGAATTCTTTTTGTTATAGCTTCTATGATTAAAGAAAAGGACAAGAATAGTTATTACAACTAAAGTTGGAAGAAAGTGAAATTTGATCTTGAAGAAAGAATCTCTTTCCTGAAAATGATAATGGTTTAGATTACCAAGATCCGAACTCGGTAGTGAACATGTTGCACCACAATGCATAAGCAGATTAATTTTGTTTTGCGTTCAAGTACTATGAAAGATTCTTTGTAAGTGATACACATAAAAGGGTAACTGGAATATTAAATGGACACCTGTTGCTTTACGCAGCCACTCTGGTTGTAAAGAAACTTCTTTTAGTGTCTGATGCAGAGAAGAATTAATTATAGTAATAGAGCAAACATCTTTTACTTCTTGTTCATAGTGCATGATATCGAATAATTCCATTAAATTGGTTTTAATAAAAGATAGATACATGAGAAATATACATGCTATATTCATATTATATCATGAAAAATATCTAATTTTGGGAAAAAAAGTATTTCGGGCATTTAAATATTTAAATATGTGCTTAAATTTATGCATCATGCAGAAGCTACTAGAATATTTTTTCAAATAATTGATGTGACGTAATGATGCAAATAAATCTTCAATAACATAAAAAAAGAATTAAATAAAAGAACAAAAATTTAGGCTCAAATTTATCTATTTTCATAAGAAAGAAAGGATATGTATTGAGAAGTTATGTTTCTTTTGTGACATTTTTTAACAAAAATCACGGTTTTGAACATTTGCATTGCAATGGTTTTAATGCAGATAAGGGAAATAAATTGTTTGTAGGATCACTTTTCTAAGAAATTAACCAAAACGCTTTTGCTCATATAAATACTTTATTTTTCTCCTGAAACTGCATGAGGTATGTTATAAAACAAAATATGTATTGTGTTTCATATATGATTTCAACAAAATGTATGTGCATCATATGCTTGAAAATATCATAACTATGCTTCATAAAAATACAAAAAATTATTTTCCGAAATATAATATGAAATAATCATGAATAATAAATATACTATTTGTATCTTCCTGTATGATATATTATACTTTCCTTAAGGATTTGTTAAAATAATTAATTATTTCTTTTAAAAAGGAGATAAATTCATCAGGAATGAACTTGCTCGATTTCACATTTCCATATTATTTTAGTAGAAAATATACCACGTTAAAAGAGGTCAAAATAAATTTATAAATTAAATTTGTTAGTAGCAGTTTATTCGTGTTTGAGTATGAAAAAAAATATTAAATCAATAGTTCACGTAAGATAAATTAGCAGATTAATAAAATTACTATAGAATAATTTTAATGGCGATAATAATGGAGGCTGCTTTTTTGTATTTCATTTATATAAATCCTGTAAATTTGAGTATTGCGAATAATAAACCTAAAGATTTTAATTTCATAATTTGTCAATAAAACCAATTTTAATTCCAATTAAAATTGAAATGCTATTGAACATTTAGCTAAATGTAAATTTAGATGCCTACAGCAAATAAAATGAAGAATATATTCATTCGATAACTCTAATTTCATTTTAAAACTGAATCACTGAACTGCCTTTGAGAAAAGAAAAACAGGCATTTTTAGGCTTTTTTTGTGTTTAATAGACGAAGCTCATTGCAGTTGCTATATTAATTAACACTTTAAACTTTTCCAGACTTATTAGAAAAAATCTACAGAATAATTGTTTTTTCAATTTTTTCACTTATTTGTTCTTTTCGTGTTTCTTCAGAATTTGCAATACTAAAAGTTCTGAAAACAACTATTTCTGACATATTAGTTTTCCTCTAGACTAATTCTATACATAGACATGTTATTATTTCGGTATCTGAATTCATTCGGATTGTATAGTATATAGTTTATTCATATCGAGGTTTATAGATCATTGTTTGATCGCATAATCAATATGGCAGTCATTGATGTAAGTTTAAAGATATGATAGAGACACAGGAAATAAGGTTTGTCTTCTAGATAAGAAGTTTAACATTATTGAAAGATTAGAGAACGCTCAAAGCATCCGTAACTAATTTCTAGTTGCAGTTGGTTTCTTTTAGACATTTTCTCGATTTCTCCTATCGTCAAGTTTTAAACGTCTGTATGGTACACATATCAATGAAATTGCATCAGTTGTCTAGTTCATGTGGTACATAAATTTTCCAAGGTAGCATTGATCAACAGAAGGTGTCATATTTCTTTTAACAAATGCCCTTGACTAATGAATTTGATTATACACTGGTGTGCAAAACTTAAGCAACAGGTATGTTTTTTGCCATAACTTCACGAGAAATCATCTGAGAGACATGAAATTCAGAAGTGAGATACAGCATTTTGTTCTGAAAGAATGACGAAAGCATAGTTGCGCAGAAATGAATACAATGCATACAGTATGGAATCAAACAAAAAAGGCTTTATTGAACTCATAGTATCGTTACACATGATTGTCTGTCCAAGAGGAAGAACAGCAAGCAGATGTTCCTTAGTATGGGATATGCTCTCCCCTTACTGCAATGGTTGTTTCGCACCGTCTCCCCATAGTCAGCACCAGATTGTCCAACAGTTCTTGAGGTAAGAGTGCCCATTCCTCAATCAGCATGTGTTTAAGTTGTCGAGTGTTCCCAGGAGGATGTAATCGTGCAGCAAGGCGACTCCCCAAAGCATCCCACACATGTTCTATCATACTTAAATCAGGGGAGCACGCCGGCAAATCCATTCGAATGATATCTTTACTTTCCAGGAGCTCCTCAACAGCATGAGTCCTGTGTGGCCGTGCATTGTCGTCCATAAAAACGAAGTCTGATCCAATGGCACTTCGGAACAGACGCACATGGGGAAGGATCACCTCCTCACAATAGCAATCTCCAGTTACAGAACCTCTGTCGAAAACGTGGAGCTCAGTCCGCCCGTTCATCATAATGCCTCCACAGACGACAACTCCGGGACCACCGAAACGGTCTCTTTCCGTGATGTTACAAGCGATTCCCAACGCCAGTTGATTTGGAGAGAGGTCGGGACACAGTTTCATCCCAGTAACATCACGGAAAGAGACCGTTTCGGTGGTCCTGGAGTTGTCGTCTGGGGAGGCATTATGATGAACGGGCGGACTGAGCTCCACGTTTTCGACAGAGGTTCTGTAACTGGAGATCGCTATTGTCAGGAGGTGATCCTTCCCCATGTGCGTCTGTTCCGAGGTGCCATTGGATCAGACTTCGTTTTTATGGACGACAATGCACGGCCACACAGAACTCATGCTGTTGAGGAGCTCCTGGAAAGTGAAGATATCACTCGAATGGATTTGCCGGCGTTCTCCCCTGATTTAAGTCTGATAGAACATGTGTGGGATGCTTTGGGGAGTCGCCTTGCTGCACGATTACATCCTCCTGGGAACACTCGACATCTTAAACACATGTTGATTGAGGAATGGGCACTCTTACCTCAAGAACTGTTGGACAATCCGGTGCTGAGTATGGGGAGTCGGTGCGAAGCAACCATTGCAGTAAGGGGAGGGCATGTCCTATACTAAGGAACATCTGCTTGCTGTTCTTCCTCTTGGACAGACAATCATGTCTAACGATACTATGAGTTCAATAAAGCCTATTTTTGTTTGATTCCATACTGTATGCATTGTATTCATTTCTCCGCTACTATGCTTTCGCCATTCTTTCAGAACAAAATGCTGTATCTCACTTCTGAATTTCATGTCTCTCAGATGATTTCTCGTGAAGTTATGGCAGAAAACATGCCTGTTGCTTAAGTTTTGCACACCAGTGTATATGATGAACAAAAGGACTATCACCATTAGAACTATGACCCCCTATATTTTCAGTTCCGTAAAAATTAAGTACCTTATTCAGATTTTAAACAGCACATAGTTTAGCTGTTAACAGATACAAAGACAAATAACTCACATAGTAGAATAGATACAATAATGTGAATTACAAAACTGACTATTTAAGATCATAAAAATTATTATTTTTGGTAACGAAAATATAATTTAATAACAGATTAATGAATTTTAGGAAAACAAACAAGACTTTGTGACTTCCACTATAATGGTTCATATCGTAGATGATATAATATATTCACTGCCGAGGATTTAAAATGATTGAAACCAACTCAAATTCTAAACAATTAGTAAGAGATAAGATTTATCTCTTCGTCTTATCAAATATGCCTTTTTATATATGCCAAGTATATGGATAATTAATTTACTTATACTTGATTAATATCAAAATGGTTTATAAATAATATACCAGTTTACACTGAAACAAGAATAATGCAGATTTGGATAACTTTCTATTAATTATTGGGTTATACAGTCGCTCTTATATCAAGTTAACATTTTGATAATTAAATTAATATTGAAAAAATGAAAACATTTTATTATTTATACTACTTATTTCAATTTAAATTTTCAAAAGAATGTTTGTTTCCAATTTTTTCTTCAGATTTAAAATTTCACTGAACACTTTTCCTTTTAGGTAATGTGACCAACGAATGTAGTTCGTTCGCATTCCTATTTTATTTAAAAAGGAAATTTTGCTTTGTAAGATTTTAACTAAGCAAAAAAAAAAAAAAAAAAAAAGACGCATCTTCATCATTTCTATGAAACCAACATACATCTCTCTATTTAAAACAATCCTAGTGGAAAGAATTAAAAAAAACACCACCTTTCCCTCATTCCACTATAAACATATGTTTCCAAAAAGTGTTACACTATTGCATAAACATACCATGATGTAGGGCAAAAAAAATATTAATAATAAACTGAGTGCTTGAATTTTGAATGAATAATTACAAGCATGCACTAGTCATTATTGACACCATATGCTTAAATTTAAATTTATGAAATCGTTCCGATTCAGGTAAAACATACAAATATGTCGAGAAATATTCATCACACATCATTCAAAAGCTCTGAAAAACGTGTTAGGTTATATAATATATTTTTTTCAATTCAATAATAACACGAAATTAAGTGAAACTTACAAAAATCCAAATGTTTTCAAGAAATCCCAAGTCTCTTCTTCTGCAAGAATGTGTATTGCATTAATTTAACTCAGAGCCCTTCTATAGAACTTTTTATTTTTCTTTTCAAGATGAAAGTGAAATTTTTTTATAAAAATTTAAAATACCAAATTATAGCAAGGGAAATAATCAAATATGGCAGCAAATTTGATATTACTCTCAGATGGTCTATATTTCGCAATAAAGCACATTCTCTTTACGCAATAAAAATGTTCGAATCATTTAAAATAAATATGGGGAAAAGAGCCATATAGAAATAGAAAGAATTTTTTATGAAATATTTTTAACACTGAATTAACACTGAAACTGATTATTACACAAGTTGAATTATTTAATATGTTCGAATTATTTAAATATACGGAAAACCGTCACATACAAGCAAAAAAATATTTATGAATTATTCTTTTAACGTTTGGGAAATTAATTATTCAACAAGTTAAGTTATTTAACAGGTTCGAATTATTTAAAATAAATATACGGAACACAACTATATACAAGCAAAAAAAAATATATATATATAAATTATTTTTTAATTGTTATGAAATTGATTATTGCACAAGTTACCTATTATATAAAGCTTTCATAAGAAGTATACGAGGGAAAAGTATATTAATATCAAATATTTCCTGACGAAATAGATTGCGTTTTTTCTAATAAAGAAAAAAAAACATATTTTTTAAAATTTTATTGAATAAAAATTTTTAAGATGTTATGAATCATTTTTATGAATGCTCTTCATATTATCATTCACATTTCATAAAATTAAATTCAGAGTCATTTATGACTAAAGCTCTCAGATTATCGTTCTATTTTTAAAGACCACAAAAATGTATTTATAGAAGTTTTCAAAACGCATTTAAATTTGTTTCCGAAAATTGTGACCATTCTTTCTTCTAAATTACTTTCCTGTTTCAAAGAATGACCCCTTTTTTTTGTCAACCATTAAATTCAAATATCGAAATTCTATAAATAGACTCTTACTCGAGTAACTTGTGATGAAGCTATAATAGGCTGAAAAGAATGCCTTTTGAAGTCAATGAAATGTCGGAAATGTAAAGAAATAAGACAATTCCTTGATGCTTTCATTGGAAAGAGATATTCTAACAAAGCAAGGCACCGGTAATAGTAACGCTACAATAAATATAGAATTCATCCATGTCAGCAAAATTTGATTTCCTTTTCCGGAATAAATGTACCTTTTCAAATCCCGTTTGCATTCTGATTAATAATTTAAAGCAACACTAAGTCAGCCTCCATTTTATTGTCAGAGGTTACTTATAATTAAGTTGTTTTAATTAAAAACGTCCAGACTCTATAATTGCATATAAGAAAATCAAGGAAAGCATAGGTTATTTTCTGCGTTTGAAATGCTAGAAATAATTTTTGAGTAACAATGATACCATACAAATTTAACACAAATTACATTATATGCTTCGAAAGTTCTGAAATGAGTAATTGAAAACTCAGATGTCCTAGAAATTATTTCCGGAAATAGCTTCTTGAGTAAACAATTTAAAGGTATTTGATTATCATTTGTAAGGGGAATTTGAATTTACTAAAGTAACAAAATGTTAACTGAGTTACTAAAACCTATTAAATTGTGGGTGTTCCTTTAAATAATCCTTTTGAAAATGTAAATTATTTCAATCATATGAATGAGGCGATGTGGATTTTTGTAATTCTAATCTTTTTAATTTGGTTCGTTGTAATTTGAAACTGTTATCAGGTTCCTTGTTTTCTATTTACATAATTTTAAATTAGCATTTGCGGTTTCAAATTATATTTATTAATTCAAAGAAAATTGAAAACATAAAAGAATATTTTTTTTGTATATGTTGTTTATTTTTAGTTAATTATGTCTGCACATAGTATATTTTATTTAACATTGTGATTTTATCAATTAAAATAACAATCAATCTTTTTAAAAAACTTTCATAAAAAATTATTAATACGTTAGATGTTACCAATGATTTTTAAATTGCTATATACAACTTTTCTGTTTCATTCTGTATGCAACTATTCTATTTTATGCAATAGTAATAAATGTAAAATGAGCTATATCATATTAATGTTGGTATCAGCTATGCATTTTCTATTAAAATAATAATTATTATTATTCATATGAACCCAAAAATGGAGTTATTAATTTCTGTAGCATGAATTTAGATAGTTGATACGAAGATTTATGTCAACAAAGAGGCATAATTTAACGTGATCTATTATTTAAGTCCATGTACACAAAACAAGTAAAGGTGTAATAATAAGATTGAATCATAAGGCTTAAGTGTTTATAGAAATTTATTAATTAGAAATACTTTAATGAGGAGCCATGGGCATAATTTCATGCATAATAACTTTTATTGACAATAGACACAACGACAGTTCATGTTAATCAATTAGTGACCAAATGCAACAAGTAAAAGATATTGAAAGCAGAATATGGCATTTCTTTCAGAGTATAAATTTACTATGAAAATTTGCAATTTGATTGGGTATTTTTTGTAATAATATAGGACAAGTCATAGTTAATTATTAATATATTTTCAAAAAGGCATAAAAAGTCATTGATTAGAAGAACATATTAAAAATTAATGCTAAACTTTAGTATTTATTTATTTTAGTTATATATTAAGTATTTATTTTAGTTATATATATTTAATTTAAGAAGTGTTATAAAATATTTTCGATATAATTTCGCGAGAAAAGTCGTAGATGAGATAGATTTTACTTCTTAATACTTTAATAATTATTTTGAAGAGTAATATTTTATAACTATCTAATGTTTCATTAATTATTCAGAAGTCATCGCGGTGTTCAGTTTGAATTTATCTATAATAATCGAGTGCACTAATAAAAAACAATCATATGGCAAAGTAATGCTGAAAAGCTTATGGCGTTATAAAAGCATAGATATTGTAGGCGGCTTAAGAAACTGGGATAATGGCTATATATTGAAAATTTTAAAAGCCTGTTTTTGAAGTTGAAAACATAGATGAATAAAATGGACACCTAAAACTATAGTTTTGTATTTAAAACAACAAGAGAAATCGCCCCTATGTCTTCTTCATACTTACTGACATCTAAACAACCATACTCCAAACTCACTTTAAGCTCATTTGTGCTTTTCAAAGACTTTCAATGCATCATGAATCATTTATGCGTTAGAACATTTCATTTTCTACGCAGTAGGATTTACTTAAAGAGATTAACTTTCAAATAGTAAGTTCGAGATTGACTTGAAATTTTGTGCGCTCTGGAACAAATTCATGCCTTATTCACCTATAAAATTTTGGAGTGAAATCTACTTTGGGCGAGGGAATTACTTTTAAAGATGCATTTTTATTAGACTAAAATGTTGTAATTTTTAATGAAAAAAAAACAATTTACATTCTTTTTAATTTTTAAAAAAAATTAAGGCAGATAAAATCTTTAAAATTAAATGAAAATTATTTCGGTGCCCATTAAAAATTTTTCCATAAACTAACAGTATTTATCGATGTGAAACTAGTTAACTTTGAATTAGATGATTAATATAATGTATTTATCCTTCAGAAAATATGAATGGTAATTTAACATCTCATTTCAAATTAATAACGTATATGATATTAAAAATATTAAAACATGAATTCCTTAGATGTTGAAAGATGTCTCATTTTGTGGATACCTAAAATCTGTAGAAAATTTTATTCTAGACTATAAAAGATTAAGCAGTAATAAATGAATCTTTGATATAAATTCTCTCTTTACATTCATACTCTAAATTCAGAAGAGCAGAAAAGATATATATATATATATATATATATATATTACATTCTTAATAAGGTATTGGAGAATTTTTTTTGTTCGGCAAAATTATTGAATAAATAATAATGTTTTCGAATACATATAATAATAATGTTAAATAAAGATGCCTTTTAATTCAGTGTGTAATATAAAAAAAATCGCGGAACGTAATTTTGTGCATAAAGGGTTGAAAGGGGGGAGTTAGAGCTAAAATATGTTGCAGTGAATTTCTTTATATTTCGTCAGCAACATGCCTGAAATTTAATAGTTATAATATTTTCATTACAACAGTGCATTTCCTATCGCTAAGGTTAATCGATGTAATAAATTAAAGTTCCTATCGATAATCGAGATTAAATTTTTAATAGATGATATTTTATGCAATAAAATTTTCATTAATATTGTTTTTCAGATAAGATCAAACTAAAATAAATTACTTAAATTATCTTTAAACCTTTTTTACATTTGAAAACATATTCTCTATTATTAGTATAATTACTAGATTGGTGTTTATAAGTTGAACATCAATATCTGCTTTTCAGACATTTTGTTAAAAAAATTTGATTTTCTCTCAGTTTTACTATAATCTCAATCTTTCATTATTTGATCTCAATCATTATTTATCGAATCTTGATTAGCCACTATAATTTGCTAAAATAAAAAAAAGATTCAATAAATAGAAGTTTATCGAATAACACTTAGCTCTTGTACTGATTCGGCAAATCTGCAAACAATTAAATCTCCCATAAAAGCCTGAATGGGGTGAGTCAATCATCTAATTTTTTTACATTAATATTTATGTTTTATTGTTATTTATTGTCAAAGCAATCGATATTTACTCAGATTTTTTTAATTCAAAATACTCATTGTACAGATATCGGTAGTAAAGCAGTGTGTAATAGATTATTATGTGAAAGAGACTATAGAAAATGGTCTATCATAATTTTTTAAGACACCTCGCTATTTCTGACGACCCTTTCCAGATCAAAACATATAAAGTAGCCACTGGCTGATTTTACGAGGTATATCTCTTGTATCATTGCATTCTTTTCCCTGTTTTAGACGAGTTTTGTATACTAGACACCATTTATTTCACTTATACGTATAAATTCCGATTGGTACCTCCCCATTCTAGAAGCTAGCATCATTCTGTGGACCATATCCTTCCTGTAACAGCTGCTGTTTAGATTCTATGGTTGTTAGTTCTGGGCAAATACTTCCCAAGTATTATTCTTCAGAACCATTCGAACGTAGTATTTTATTGACTTTTTCTCCTTTCCATGTGATCTCCCAAAGTAAAATAGCCTTTATCCTGCTTTAAAGAAAAATTTAATAGAGATTCTAAAACCTAATATTATTGTTAGGCCATTAAACTTTAAGATAATTATATACTCCATTTCTAAATATGGCTTCAGATTTACACAGATTTTGAGTATGAATTAAAATGCTGGCAATAAAAATGGCAATCGCTAAAATAGAGAATAGTGAATGAAATCAGATATACAAATCGCATTTTTTTCAAAATTCTAATAATATAGTCATTTTAAGGGATTTTTGAATTCTGTATAAAAGACAAACAGAAATAGAGAAAACAGAAATAAAAACACTGTAGTTTATATATATATGCATTTATTATAAGAAAAATTATTTATGTGAAATATTGTAATAAATATAAAATTATATAATATATAATATATAAAAACAGATATATAAAATTATATATTACATAATTTGCTGCTAATTACAATCTGCATTTGATCCTGTTATTCTCGTTTATAAAATAATCTTGATTATCTGGTAACTTAAACAAGATTTTTACAATATTTGGATTTTTTTTATATGGTGTTCTTTGTTAAGAGATGATTTAAAGTACATATGGTATAAATTTTAAAAAAATAACTTCTCCAATTGCATGATAGAGTGATCTGATATATGTTTAAAATTTATTAAATTCGAAGTCTATTGAATCAGCATATTTATTGCAATGTGATCGCAAATCTAATATTTATTGCATAACTTTAGAATGAAGTAACAGTTGAAAGCAACAACGAACATTTTCTATTAACGTATAACCCTGATCGTAAATCTTCTTTAGATAATTCATGCATATAAGAGCAAATTAAAGCTTTTTTTTAAATAAAATCTATTTGAGAGAAAAATAAATATGCTTTTGTATTTCCAGGTAATAAAAATATTCTGCTCAATGTCGTTATAGATATTACCATTTCATATAATAGCGCACTTAAGACTAAGACAATAAATGCGCTTCTTCGCATTATATAATACATATTAGGCACGGTAAAAGATAATATAATTTATGTTAGACAAAATTGAAAGGACGTTTTGAAACTTTTTGAGCTATAATGAAAGCATACGTTAAAATTTGTTAACTAACTCGTGCAATTGCAAATTTAATTAAAAAAAATTACAAGTTACAAAATAAACACGTTATTTTCCTCACTACATATTTATGAATAATAAACCTTTCTGCTTTCCCGGTATGTAATGTATTATCTTACTCATAAATATAAAAAATATAGACTAAATTGTTGTTTTGAACATATTAAGTGGTTTTGTTATATTATTTGTCCTTTTGTAAAATTATAATTATAATTTTATATGCGTTCAGTAATTTTTATCAAATTTCTATAATAGCATTTTATAAGAATCAAAAAATGAAATATCAAATTGAACATTTTGATATTTTGTTGAATCTTAAAAATATTGTTTGAAAAAAATGAATAAACCTCCCAAATCATTATAATTTTATTAATAATATATTAATCTCTTTAATAGAAAGGGTTTACTGATAAAAGACTTGATAGAGTAAAGTTATAACATGAAAAATAGTTAGAAGGAAACAACTAAAGATAAGATATTTATATTAACTTATGAATATAAAAAAATTAAAATGTGCTTCTTCATATTTTTTATATATATATATCTCCCTTGAAATTATTATATTTTTTATACTGAGTAAAATAAAAAAAAATCTAAATTTTATTTATCCAGAATGTTTACTAACTCCAACTAGATTCATTGAATTCTTCCTAAAAGAACTACAGAACGTTTTTATTTTCAGAATATTTCTTTTTTAATTATTTTTTAAGCTGCGGAAAGCAAATATTTTCTTTCCTCATTCTATTTATATTCTTCGATAGATTAGAAGGAACTGCCCGACAGAAAAAAACTAACTAAATTCTATCTGATAGCACGAAACTAATGTCATTCAACCATAAATGTAGTTTGGTTATTATAACTATACCAGAAAAGCAAGGAACGCCCCCGTTCCTTTCTAGGAATCCTTTTATTGCATTCCTTTATCTATTTTTTCAGGTTAGATAACTTTCTCGCTTTTCTATGCTATGTTGTGTCCTTTTCTCCATATTTATTCAAGTCACAGTTAAATTTTTAAAAATTAATTTTGGAATTGGACACATTAATAGAACACTTTTATTTGCATATTTTAAAGTAGTATTCTTTCCACCATTCAATGTTTTCTCAACTGCACCAAATCAATTCATTTTAAATAAAAGAAATTGATTCAAATTCAGTATTGACTCAAATGTACATTACAAAGAAATTTAAAAATATATATGTTTTTGCATAATGTTGCAAAAGGAAGATTTGCGCATAATTAGTGTGACTCAGAGGTAAAGTTGGCGCTTGGAAAGCACATGGTCGGCGGCTCGAGTCCAACCCAAGTCATATTAATTTAAAGGTTCAACTTTAATTTGAATTTCTAGGTATTCAATTCTTAATGTTCTAGAACCTTCTTGAACTCTCTATAGCCTTCTTTATAATTCTAGTTTAATCTGCAAAGATATAGGTTCTGAGTTCCACAACCAGTGGAGTCAATTCTTTGCCTGCATGTTACGAGTTGCTTAAAGATTATAAACTTGATATAGTGTTACTTTGTGGCTTGTTATTCTCTGCATCTTACAATTTTGTTGATGGCATCGGGTAAAAACTATTTAACCGTGGATTCTGGTGATAGTACTCGTTCAGGCCGTGGTTTAAGATTATTACCTCCTGAATTTGGACTATATTTTCCAGAATCAAGAAAACGGGCAAAAATGCCCGAAAAAGTGAAACCAACAGTAATTAGGTCCATATACCAACAACTAAGTAGCCCATCAATATTTCTTAGGAAATTTGGAGAAGATCCTAGACTTAAAAATACGATAGAGTGGCTAAATTTAACAAATGCGACGACATGATGTGTTCAGCAAATGTTTACTTATTCCTCGACGCCACTGCAAAACAGTGGTTTGTTAACCATGAGGATGCCTTGAATTCTTGGGAAGCATCTAAAACTAGACTGACACAACTTTTCGATGATCAGTACAAATATAAGAAGAAAGCCTAGTAATAATTAAAATATCGAGCTCAACGCGTGGGTGAGAGTACGCAGTCCTACATCCAAAGCATCTTAGGACTTTGCCAAGAGGCAAACCCTCTGATGCCAGAGAACGAAAAAGTGTCACACCTGATGAAAGGAGTGGCTGAAGATATATATCAATCACTATTAACAGAGATCTCAACGACAGCTTATTTTATAAAATGGTGCGACTACATCGAGGCCATGAAGCAAAAGAGGGTTGGAAGACGAAATTCTATAGACTTCCCAACATGGTACCAATGGCCGCTATGGACGAAAAACCCGACCAAGTATCTCTGATACGCAGGAGTGTACAGGAAGAAGTCCAGTGGATTATTAGACCAACAGAAGAACCTTAGGATGTACATCCACAGTCAATGGAAGAAATAGTACAAGAGGAAGTTGAAAAAGTTTTGGCATCTGTTTCTGCAAGACTAACAGAACGCCGCCAACGCACCAGTTAAAGCCGCACTTACACTGCTATAGTGCAGAGTCCTCGATTCATTCCATCGACGCAACTTAGAGAAACAGACATATGGAAAACGACTGACAACAGACCAGTTTGATTTTATTGTGGACTTCCAGGACATTTTCTACGTTATTGCAGAGAAAGAAGAGCTATTTTAATTGACATAATTAAGAATTGAATTAAGAAATTAAATTAAGAAATTAATTTGAATTAATTTAAGAAAGAAGAGCTATTTTAATTGAGCCCGCCGACATAATCTCGCAGAATTCAATGACTATGAAACCCGCTGACAGAATCCCACAGAATTTCATACAAGCAACGAAGAAGGTTACAGACTTCAATCCTCACCCAGTCCATCTCGAGGTTGATATCCATCACTTCGCCCAATATCACCGTCGCTCTATCGATTATTCAATCAATATCCTAGTCGTAGAAACAAGGAAAATTAAGCGAGGCGACCTTCCTGGGAGGTGAGGCCGCATGCGTTGAAAATCCTCCATTAGCAGCCAAAATGTTTGGAAACCACCTAGACGTAATGATAGATAACAAACCGATACGTGCTCTTGTGGATTCAGGAACATTTTTCTCAGTCATTAAAAAAAAATATATATATAACCAACATTTAAAGAAAGTTAAGTTCTCTCATGAAAAAATGTCGTTCTTAAAGTCCTTAATGGAAATTTTGTACGGCCAATGGGAAAATGCATCCTATGAATTGCCATAAACAACCGAGAACTGCCGTTCGAATTTGTAGTTTTGCAGTATTGCGACCAGGAACTTAATACATGGATGGGATTTTCTAGAAGCCTCTCAAGCAGTCATAGACTGTGGTCGGAGTGAGCTGCTTTTTAAAGATGTCTGTCAAGAACGCTCAGTGTCGGACACTTTCAAGTCGTTTACCATAAAAGACTGCACCCTGGCTTCACGATCTTTAACTAGAGTATCAGTATTTGGAGTACATGTTGGTAAGGACTCCAACTTACTTGTAGAAGGCAATTGAAATTTACTATTCTCATAGAATATTGCCGTACAAGACCACAATAATCTCTTACCATAATACTGGAGGAGAAATCAGGGTTGTAAATACACATCTTGAAAAACAGATTATCCCTAAAGGAATGTGCATCTGTCATGCTGAGCAACTAGATGAAAATAATTTATGTGCAATAACGGATGAACAAGGTAGTCGCAATCCCTTTAAAAAGACATCGGAACCTCTTACTCGCTTATGGTAGCACCTAATTTATGCGGTAAACAAAAAGGGGTACTTGTGAAACTTCTAAAACAGTTTTCTGGAATATTTACCGAAAGGGATAAATCTAAAAATACAATTAATACTGGTGATCACGTTCCTATTCGTCAAAGAGCTTATCGAGTATCATCAACCGAAAAGCGCATAATTCATGAAGAAGTAGAGATAAAGTTTCAGAAAGGTATTGTACAACGATCAGAAAGTCCATGGTTAACTCCGGTAGTTCTGAAGAAAAGAGACGGCAAATGGCTTTTTTGTGTAGATTTATGTCGATTGAACAAGATCACTAAGAAAGACGTTTATCCGTTACCACAAATTGACGATACACTTGACTGTCTAAAAGGAGCAAAGTTATTTTCTTCCATATATTTATGTTCTGGTTATTAGCAGATCGTAGTAGACGAAGCAGATCGAGAAAAGACGGTTTTCGTTACTTCAGAAGCTTTATATGAATTTAAAGTCATGCCGTTTGGACTGTGCAATGCGCCTGCGACATTTGAGTGAATTTTGGATAAACTTCTACGCTATCTAAAGTTGGCCATATGCTTTTGTTATCTAGACGATATCATTGTGTTTTCAGAGACATTTGAAGACCACCTTACTCTGTTACCGGCTGTTTTGAAGTGCATTGAAGAAGCAGGTCTTATACTCAATCAAAAGAAGTGTCTTTTCGGTGCTTGAGAAGTTAGAGTACTAGGTCATCTTGTATCCAAAGAAGACGTCCAACTGGATTCCAAAAAAGTGAGAGCTTAAGCACTTTACCAGTTCCGAAGAACGTGGATGACGTAAGAAGCTTTCTGGGTCTCTGCTCATACTTCGGAAGATTTTTTAAAGGATTTTGCTATCGGGCTGAACCATTGCAACTTCTCTTAAAAGATAGCACGAAACTTAAATGGGTTCTCAAGAACCAGTGGGTCTCTGAAGAGAGCACTTACTTCTGATCTAGTATTAGGAATGTAAGATGAAAATGCTCCGACGGAAATTCATGCGGATGCTAAGGTTCGGAGAAGTTTTGGTTCAGATACAAGATGAAGTCGAAAAATTCATAGCATATGCGTCCAGAACCTTGACGAAAGCAGAAAAAAATTACTCTGCCACTGAAAGAAAATGTCTTGTGGTATGGGCTATCAATAAATTTCGACCGTATCTTTTTGGGAGGCACTTCATTGTTGTTATCGATCATCATTCACTCTGCTGGCTGAAGAGTCTCAAGGATCCTTCCGGAGACAATTCGACTTCAAGAATATGACTTTTCTATAACGTACAAAGCCGGTAGGAAACATAAGGTTACGCTGACACACTCTCTAGAAATCCAGTCAAAAAAGAAACTTCTATATCGAGAAATTTATTGCTACCTCTACTGATATGAATTTAGCCATGGAACTGAAAACAGATCCAGATCTCTCAAAAATAATTCTTTCTCAGACCAGCCCATTTACTTCCAAGAAAGAATTTGAAGTAATTAATGGAATTTTACACAAAAAGAAATTTGATCCGGTAGGAAAAAAAAATGTTTACCGGTCATTCCCAAACACCTACGTACTGACATTCGAGTTCAAGCCAAGACGTATTAATTTAAAGGTTGAACTTTAATTTGAATTTTTCATTATTCATTTGTTAATGTTCTAGAAGCTTTTAGAAATTTCTATAACTTTCTTTATAATTGTAGTTTATTCTGTAAAGGTAAAAATTCTACAAAGTTTATTTTCATAATTTTTGGAGAAGAAGGAAATTGATAAATATCAAAACAAATCTTAGTAAAAAATGTATTAAAATTTCTTAAAAATCGTAAGTAACACAAAATAAAAGAAGTAAAAGTAAATAAGTTCACAACATGCTATCCATGAAATAAAATACGATTTGAGTTCTATAAATAAGAACGCTTTTAACCCTTAACTGGGGACGTGCGGTCTGTGAGACCGCTAGCGGTGGATTTTCTATTACCCCTATTCTATTTTTAGCTCAATTGAATGGATTGACACTGTAGCTTCCTGTTTCGTGACCTTCAATCCTCGTACACTTTTTCAACCGATTTCAGCAGATGCATTTTAAAATAATTCAGTTATTTCTTTAAGCGTAGTCTGTAAGACCGCATGTACCCGTTAGTGTCCCAGTGACAAACACGGCTTTGCAGATGGTACTAAAACTTGGAGTCCGAAATATCATCCAGTTTACTGATCCCATTATGAAGCAGTGCTCCAGATACTTTTAAATGAAGCAAAAAGAGATTTTAGTGACAAGGATAATTCTACAGAAGAGTTTTTCAACTGATTTTGATATGTATGTTCACACATAATTAATTTTTCTAGTGATAATGTATTTTGAAAATTTTTAAAAATATATTAATATACCAAGAGATATATATACAGAATTTATAGGTTGATTTTTATACTAGTTCTTAACCTGTATGATTAAAATGCACTAGAAAACCGTGCTTTGAAAGTCATACAAGCCGATAAAAAAAGGACCAAATTTACCCATTGTCAGTTTATTTATTTTTCATATAATTGTTGAATTTTACATTATATTGTCTTCTATATACCCTCATATACTGTAAAAATAAATATGATTTAAAAAGTAAAATGTAATATGCTTTTTCAAGAATATTATTTATTGTAACATGTAATTTGAGAAGAAAATGTATGTTCCAACGCATTTACTTTTTTCAATGACAATATATTTTGAAAAATTTCTAAAACCTATCTATATATCAAGAAAAATATCTGCAAAATATATTGGCAGTTTTTCATACCAATACATTCATTAGAAAATTTAATTTGAGTCTAAATAAAATGTGGTCTCGTAGACCGCACCTCCCCAGTTAAGTCCTAAAATTTCACCTCCCCAGTTCAGGGTTAATTTAAATAAGATACATTTAATAAAATTTAAATATGATTTAAAAAGTTAGAAAAAAATAATAATTTTTGTTCTTGAGACTGTAATTTTAAAATTGTTCGTTATGTAATATTAATGCAAATTAGAACAATATATTTGCGCAATGCTAAAAATAACATGCAATTTCAATTTTTCGATATAATATTTTGATAAAATTTTGACGTCAAATTGTGGTTCTAAAAATTCCTTATTAGATTTGAATTTCAGACGAATTATTCCATTAGGGAAGTTGATTATTTCAATATATGAAGACCTTTAAATAGAATTCTCTAAGAAAGTATCTTATGAAGTAAGATTTACAGCAAGCACTTCAAAAGTAATTGCTAACCTTAATCTCTAAGGACTCATCTGTTCTTTGATTACATTTTATGAGTTCAAATAAATTGGAATACGGCTATATTCCAAAGCAAATAAAATAAAGAAAAATGGAGAAACATTATTGTTTTGTGTAGTTTTATTTGAAAAAAGCATAGACAGAAGGCATCTTAGAGAATAATTAAATTCTAATACATAAAGAAGGAATGCAATCTTTATTCTTATTTTCTTTTGCAATTTTACTGAATTTATAAATTTTAATTAATCTCCAATTCTATGCAGAACAAAAGAATTCCCAAACAATAAATTTCAGGGAAATATGTTTGGAAGATAAAAGGAAATTTTACAATTCATAAAATTTGCATCTGGAGTGGTTGCATAAGATCCGTATTTAAATAAAATCAATTAAAATGTCCCGCTTTTTTATTATTTTTCAATACATTTATTAATTATGTATGTCAGAAATTTTTTAAAAAATATTTTTTTATTGCTTCACTATCATTTCATTTTAATTAATTAATAGCTAGAAATTTTAAATTCAAAATTATTTAAAAGTTATTTTTATTATTATTAGTTATGGCAGCCTTAATTACGTTTAATGGTTGTGCATACAAATATGTCTATCAAAATGCAGGTGTCTTATAAAATAACTTCCAAAATGTACCTCTATCAAATTCTGAATTCTTATTGATTATTAGGACAATAATAATTACGGCATCAACACAGGAAGAAAAATGGGAACTTTGAGAGATGTCACTGACTCAGGCAAACAAGTCTTTCAGGAGGAACACCATTCCATTGCAGTAGAGGCAACTTAACCTTACACAATTATTGTACTTTCAATTCTCCGCTGGCGGCCTGGCCTAGGGGTAGCGCGTCTTCCCCGTGATCTGGGCGTCCTGGGTTCGAGTCCCGGTTTGTGTATGGTTGTTCGTCCGTTGTTCTATATGTGAGATGTGTCCTCCTGTAAAAAGGGGTTGTGCAAGTGAATGAATGATGCGCGAGTAGCAAAGTCGTACTCTTGGCACTAGTTGGCGATACTATAAAATCAAGAGACGCTCACTGGCTTAAATCGCTATCTTTGTAACAGCTGGCTTGTCCATGCCAAGTGCCATAAACAACAACAACTTTCAATTCCCATATTTTTATCACCCAAAGTCACTTCATTAATAATACTTACCGCATTAACAAAATAAGAACAGATGGAACCCTGAGAGCATTTACTAACCCAAGCCAATAAGTCATGCAGAAGGCACTTCTCGGCATGGTAGGCGAAAAAGTGGATGCAATTTAATCTCACACAATTATTATACTTTCAATTCACCTATTCTTATCACTCAAAGTCATTTAATTGATAATGTCTACGGTATTAACACAGAAAGAAAAGGTGAAACCACGAGAGCTATTACTTACTCCCGCCAATAAGTCATGCAGAAGGCGCATCCCACCATGGTAGTGGATGCAACTTAACCGTATACAATTATTATATTTTCAATTATTCTTATTCGCGTATTATTACCATCTAGAGTCATTTCATTGACAATATTCACAGCATTAACACAGGAAGAATAGGTGAAACCTTGAGAGCTATTATTAAGACAAGCCAATAAATCTTACAGAAGGTATATCTAGCCATGGCAGCAGAGGAAGCTTAACCTTACTAAATTATTCTTCTTCCAATACTTAATTCATCTATTCTTATCGTCCAAAGTCATTTCATTGATGAAAGTCTCGGCATCTACGCACGAAGAAAAAATGGAATCCTGAGACTTATTACTAATACTGGTTGACGAATTCTACAAGGGTTACAGCCCGGCTTGAGAGGTCTGTCATTTTAAACTGGCACTACTAGTATACTTTCAAGAAAAAGGAGAATCCATTGATCCAATGACCTTTCTTCCATGCGCTCGTGGAAACCCTTTCTCAGGGAGACCACAAGGTAACGATATAGTAAGATGGAATACATTGGCGAAAACTGTTAGAGAGAACACATACATAAATGCAATTAATAACAAATAATAATAAAATAATAAAATAACAAGAATTAAAAAAATTATAATTGGTATTGAGGAACTTATTATGGAACATGTACACTAAATAAATTGAGAATTACTAAAATCGAAATGTTATTCTGATAAGCGTGCATACAAAAATACATAAATAATGTTGATCTATTTAATTTAGATATCTGAAGAAACAAACTTGAATATGTATGAGTCTAATTGGATTGAATTTTTTTTTCAAAACTGGTTTCCCCTTACAAATTAATTAACAAACAATAATCTCGGTGAATTTTAATAATCATGACATAACACATAGTCGAATGTTGTAGCTTCAAAATTTAATTTCATTCTTTTCATATTATTTCTAAATCCTTGACAGAAGTATATTAGATAAAATTCTGTTGCAAAATGAAATATTTGAAAGATTATTTTGTGCACGGTCACATCAACAGTACATACAGATTATTCAAACAGTTTAGTGATGCTGCAATCAAATTTAATTATGAAATGTAAATTATAATTATTCCTTTTTTTAAATTATTATATACCTCTTATTGGCGTGGTATAAGTACCTCAGGAAGGTCGATAGCATCCTTTTCATCTGACCTCGATTTAAGGTTTATCACAACACAGAACTCATGCTGCTTCATAATACCAATCAAAGAAAATTACATTGATTTACAATTGGTAGAATCTTACACCACTGATCTGCACAATTTACAGTAACACTGTTTCTATATTATTCTGTATTTATGATAGTACGTCCATTATATATGCATACGGCCACGACCTTTCCTATATCATACAATGCAAAAACAAGGATTTTCATACAACACAGTATAAAAATAGCAACAACCACCTACATTACTTTCTCGTAATGCCGTAGGTGCAAAACGGTTTTGATATTATATAAAGAGGATTAAACACGATGAAAGAGGTGTAGTAACAGTGAATTTAATGGACAACACTAGAAAGAAAAATCAGCTTAAGTATTTATTCACATGAAGAAGGTTTCATACTTTTTTTTGTTTCTATCTAAAAGTATATCGGGTAGTAGACAAATTATTTCGCTTCAGGCAATGTTAGCTCCTCCTGAAGATTAACAAGTCATAATAAATGTCAGATCTTGTAGGCGGAGAAAAGCTGCATTATTGAAGTTATTTCCTACCCGAAAATGTGATGAAAAATTTGTCTAAGATTCAAATACTCGGGGAATGCGTTATGGTAAAACTGATCAAAATGAACGAAGTGTACTTGTAAAACAAGTGAGGAAAATATTTGAATATATAAATTAGAATTGTGAAGTTGTTTGAAGTATTTAATAGCAAAATATTGAGTTTGTTTAGTCAATGAAAAAATTTTTATTTTCAACAGAAAAATACCAATTTTATTCTTTTTATTCACAT
>JAPMOR010078779.1:63444-89902 GCA_026543865.1 Argiope aurantia
GAGAAGCTTAATGAAGTTAAAGAAAAATAAGATGTAAAGCGAGTTTAGTGTTGATAATAAAAGTGATATTTTTAATAGAGTTGCTATCCTTAACGATTATTTATTTAAGTATGGCTTTCACTAGCAATTTCAGTGATTTTCATAAAATCTGACAATTTCCTTTTTCGAAAACAATTTTAGCTTCATCTTAAAAAAGATTAATGAAAATGAGACATTAATTTTTATTTGTAGTATAAAGTGAATTCTGTCACTGAAACTACAATTACAAACCTACTGAAATATTTCTAAATTTGAAAATATAATTCACCTCAAATATTTTGGGAGATAGTTTTCAGTGATAATCTAATGTTCGTGTGTGTGTGAGAGAGAAAGAGAAACAGAACAAATCTAATATATTCCATTTGCCTGCTTGAATGAGAATAAGAAGTATAATAAACTTTAATAATTCTAATCTAAGACCTTATGTGACTTATAAGTTCTATATATACATTATCGCATTTTATTTGACTGGCATTTCTAAGTTTTAATTTCTATTTCAGAACTTGCGTTTCAGAGCAATGAACTTTTGAAAAAGTTATGAAAATATCTGAAGGAGTTTTGCACAACATTTCCTTAAAAAGTGGTACGAAATTAAAGTAATATTAAAAATGGAAATACTCAGCAGTATCTCGTGAATTTTTTCCTTGAACCATTATTATTAGAACTTCTATTTCCATAGAAAACCCAATGTCTTTAGGCTATTTAAATAGTAAAATATGATATTATATTCCTGAGATTAAATTGTTTGGATAAAATTTATGAAAATAATTTTTAAAAGCTTAAAGATAGAGCCATGTGATCTTTTCTATTGTTATTGAGGAAACGTTTGCTACTGAGAAAAGGCTATGGTTTGACTGTTAAAATTATCTGAATAGAGCTGATATAATCCAGAAGAAAATTACTTCGAATTAGAGGGATACCTTTAGAAAGCATACATCGTAGTCATCATAAACTGAAAGTGATACATGCCAAATAAAGAAAGGACATTAAATATATCAGATATTTTTTAATAAAATATTGAAAACCCAAACAATAAGGAAGTAGAAGTAATGATATATTGCGTAAACTTTATTATTTGGATTCTTATAAAGTGCTGAAATGAATTTAAGGTCAAGAATATTTTTGCTTAAATATTATTATTGATCTAATTTGAGAAATTAATTTCTTTAAATGAAATTAAGTCAAATTATTTAAGTTTATTTACTTCAAAAATAAATAAACATTAGTGTTGTGATTATATTGTATTATTGCATATTATTGATTATATTGCATTAGCAATGCAATTATGCTGTATTATATCTCTGAAAACATAAGGATTCTTGAATAGTTTGGTTTTATAAATCAAGATTTCCATCATGGAGGATATGATATTTATGACAAAATAAATGTTTGTAATAAAGAAGTTTTCTGATGAATATTAAGTGAAAAAGATCGAAAATTGGGAAGAGTAAAGAAAAACATTATTATATATTCTAGTTTCGGAAAATCTTATTCTTTTCAAGAGTCTAGCAATTTGTAAATGATTTGTTAAACATTTTGCGAAGTTTAAAGAAGTATTCCATTGAAAAATTATTCTTTTCATTCTTTTGTAAAATATTTATTTTTTCTTAAATTGATAAAATCTTTTTGTGGAAAATTTTAATAATGATTTGCAAAGAAGAGTTAAGATGATGTACTTTGTATTTTATAATACAAACGGTAATCTAAGCTTAATATAGTCAAGGATTGTAGCGGATGTAAAATATAAAGAATAGAATTGTATGTAATAAAAAAATAGTAATGCATGCGAATTCGCAAACAGCGAATGATGCCTAATTTCTTCAAAATTTTTTTATCGAATCTGCATAATGGGGTAAGAAATGCTCTGATACAAAATGTATGAAATGGATTAATTTTATGATAGTAATTGGTGAATTTAATTGTAATTATTAAGATTCTAAAAGCAATTAATTTTGGAAAAGAATTTCACAAGAGACTTCAGAACATTGATAATTAATGAGTTATAGTATTCAGAAATAAAAATGTGTTTACATATTTTTAAATTTTTAATTAAATAAAAATTAGTTATTAACATATTTTTTTCGAAGATCATGTTTCATTTTGCTGTATTCACATTTTTTTAGTAATCACAATCTTTGCAATAGAAAATATTTGAAGTATAAGAATATAAATTAAGCATACTGGTGCATAAAAGGCGAATGCCAATCAATTAAATTTATTTCAGATGCTTCACTGAAAAATACTTTATTCTAACTGAAATATAAATTGGATCAGAACCACAAGCAATTCAACTCTACAATAAAAGGGAGAGTCGCATGCACAGCTACTTAACTATTCATCCCAACTTTATAATTAATAATATTTTGTTGAGATAATCACAAATAACAAGTTGTAATTAAATAGCTCATTTAAATTATAAAGCAAAAAAACCTACATTCTCGGTGATCCATTTGATCGTCAAGGCGGTTAATTTTACAATAAAATTATCTATACTCAATATTTAGCTCAAATCATTTTTCTTTTTAGATTTTGCGAAATGAAAGTCATTTAACTGAAAGAAAACGTCTTAATTATAAAAAAAAGCATTTAAGTCTATATATTATTAAATAAACAATAATTACCAACTGAGTACCGATTTAATAACTAAATATCCTTCTTAAAGCAGATAGAAGCTTAAAATTCCATTACAGAGATTATGGAAAAGCCAGGAAAGGAGATATCAATAATATCATCGGAGGTCTTATGAAATTTCTGCATACCTTTATATTAATCAAGTGTAATTTATTTTCAAAATGTTGGACTCAATATTATAGAAAAAAATTTAAGAAATGGTCTTAACTTCAATAAGATTATTACTACAAAAAGAATAACAGAAATATGATTAAATGATAATGTGAACAAATAGTTTTTACTAACAATGCCAGATTTATTTTTTCAGTTTTTATGCTTAAATTCCCTTCATGATATTAAAATTGGAATTAAATATAAGAACAATGACAGTGAGAGCTGTAATCCGTTATTTAAATCATATCGAATTGCAAAATTGTTAAAGACAGAGTTTAAACTGGAATTTAGTGAAATGAAAATGAAAAACATCAGTAACAGATTTTTCAGAAGTTTTAATCTAAATATTTGTCTACGTGCAGTAAAAATGTTAAAATTGTATTAATCAACATGTCTTCCATTATTAGTGTTACTATTAAAAACCATTCTTTCAAATGGATTTCTTCAAAAATCCTTTAGAATAAAAATGGCACTTTAAATGTTTTATGAGGATTGTTTAATTATGGAGGTGCAAAAATTGAATTATGAACAAGAGATTGTTACTCAGAACGTATACTCAAATTAATAATACGAACTTTCAAAAACATTTGAAAAATGAGACTAAAATGAAACAATAAAATCAATAAATCCGATAAAAGATAAAGAATAAATGAATTTAAAAAAAGCTGAAAAATATGAATTCAAAATTGCTTCTTCACGATTGTACGTACCAGACATGATATAAAGCAGATATATGTCGGAAATGGATTATAAATTAGGTTTCAAATCGAATGCATTAGAATCTATCTACATTACTTGTGTTTAAAATACTCTACATATATTCTGAGGCTCAAATATAGAGATGAAATACTCGCTTAGCTGCTAAAACTTAGAAAATCATTCCCATTATCCCTCGCATTGTTTCAAAATCTGATCTTACTCAATGAATCAAATAAGTTCACATAAAAAGATTTTAATTCGGACATAATTTTAGGTATATCAGTGATTTTTTTATTGTTGTTTCATTTATATCTGTTAACCAAATTTAATGGAAAGGACATTAAATTATAAAATATTTAAATTAACGTTATTAACGTTAAAAAATATTTAGTTCCTCTGGAGTTTAAGCTTGTATTTGTTATTATTCAATAGAAATAAAATACAAAACGTTAACGAATCACAAATAGGAGACGATTTTACAAAATATAGAAGAATCTTACTGTAGGAAATGGGAAAAGTGCAAGGCTTTAATTATGTTGATTAATATTGAGTTCTAATACTGTACAATGTAGCTCATCAAATTAGTCCCAAATGTTATATATATTCTCAAAATTAAATCTAATTACCTAATTGAGATTGGGAAAAATTAAATCCCTTAAAGAATCGTTTTTTTAAAACCATCTTTTTTATATTTCTGTTTTTTATTTATATTTTCTTCTTTATATTTATTCATCGTGAAAAATTTCTTATCCATTGAGCCTTCAGGCCCCCGAACTGCGATTGTTGATAATGATAATTACATGTTTAACTCAAAAGGAGCATCGTGCATATCTATATCTAAATTTGGATCATGTTTCAATTTAATTTTTTCTTGACAAAATCAAATCAAGAATGTGATTTGTGGTAAAATATAATGCGATTTTACTTACAACTTCTAAATGTTAGTAAAATTTCTCATTTTAATTACATTAATATTATAGTTATTCAGTCTGTTTCCAGCATTTTGACAATCACTATTTTTTCAAAAATCCAAATTTTTTTTTCATTTTTGCACTACACTTCAAAAGATTTTCATAGTGCCATCAGACATTTAATCGCGTGTTCTTTTTTCATAGCAATGAAAGATTTTTTCCCCTTACATGTGTTTACATGGATGAAGTCACAAAACCGAGAAATGCAATGCGAAGCTTAAAGATTGATGAATCTGATACTTACGTTTAGTTAATTACTAGGTTGTTTTAGAGCTTTCAAAACTAACGGTAGTAAGATTGCCCATGCCAACATAACCATAATACAAGTTAAACTATTAAAATAATATGGTTTTTATGTCTATCCGAAATTGACGCTCAAAATTGTTTTATGGAGACAAATTGTAAAAAGAAAATAGTTACTCATTATTAAAAATGTGTAATTTGCACAGTAAGGCGAAATTATGCGCGAGAAATATTACCCGTGAACTTGATGGTTAGCAATCTAATTTAAAGAGAATGATTTCAAACTAATTCAAGTAATACACTAACTTTTCCCTCCCTAAAAATAATCCAATTGTTTTGAAGCTAACATGCTCCTTTACTTATCTATATCTTTTCCTGCTAGAACTTTTAGTTTCATGCACTTTAGAAACTTTATTCATGTATTCTCCATTCCATTTAATCTTATACTGAAAATTTAACTAACCTACGAAATTTCTTTGGTATACAATTCGTTCTTGAGATAATATTAACACTTACTAATTCCAAATTTTCCACTCTTTCTTAATCTTAGTTTAAAAGCTAAATTAAATAAGGGCATTCTTATTTTGAAACTTGGAGCTTTTCCAATATGGTCGTATTGAACACTTTAATCCGATTAAGCTATAACATTATTTGAATATCTAAATTGAAGTAACTATTTTCATCAAACAAGATTCTAAAATTATATTTTCCGATTACCAATATATTTAGAAAGTCTATTTTGGGGAGGAGTAGAGAAAGGGGGAGGGGTGCCAGTTCCGGTGTCGTCTTCATCATCTCACTTCGGCTCAAAATTACGAGGTCTGTCCTAAAATAGAACTATCATTGCTTTAAAACGAGGCTGTAATATAATTGAACTGAACTGAAATCCCCACTTTACAGGGAACATTACTTAGATCTCTGGTTATTTCAGGTTTACCCAAGAAATCAGGTGGCAAATGTGTCATTCATTTTTCACTATTGATCTTCAAGGACATAGATTACTAAAATTTTGTATCATCTAGAGTATGAAAATACAATTCCAGTCACAGTGATCGTTAATCTCACATTCGAAAGATTTTATCGTTCTTTATTTAAATATTTTAAGTTGTAAGCAAAAATATTTCTTTAATAAAAACAGAGTATCACATCGTAAATGAATTTTCTTTAAAAATTGTGAATGATAATCTCAAATCGCCCGTCACCAAAGCTAGTAGTCTTTTTTTTTCTAGTTTCATTATTATTTCAAAAAAGTGTAGTTCTTTGCCATGTGATTTTCGAGAATTGCGAGAAGTTTTTTAAAAAACACAGGAATAAAGAGTAAGAAATATGTATCTTTAAAATATTCGATTTTAAAGATTATACATTATAGATATAAGAAATAGAGCGTTTATTTTAAGATGTCGCCGCATTCAAAATAAATCACAAAAGAACCAATTTACCCTAACGATCTTGATAAAAGCCAATTAATTGAAATTTTTTGACAAATATTGCAAACAAATTAATTATCCCAGTTCATACTTTTTTATTTCTTTAAAGGTTTTTCTGAACTTAGATAAAAAAATTGACTATACAGTGGACTAGAAAGAGTTTAGAGGCAAGAAAATAGAATAGAAATTTAAGTTACTTTTTGAAACTTTGCGAAAGGTGCTTAAAAAAGAGATAATAAAAGAATTTTAATAAACATGGAAACTATTATATAAGTATTGGGAACTTAAAAGACAATGAGAAAGAAATAAGAATTACGTTTCTTTTGTTGTTTAGTCTGTAGACATAATATAGCAAATTTAACGGATATACAGAATAAGATGTCCCAAGTTAAAAATCATAAATTTAAATATATTACATATTATTAATTTAAAATATAATTATATTGTGTATAAATTGCGCATATTACCTTGTTTTTGCTGTTTCTCTAGAAATACACAGGATCACAAAAATGCTCTACATTATTTCAACAATTGTGACATTAAAAACCAAGATTATATAAAGATAATTCATAGCTCAGATATATCCATATATATGCAGAATCTCGTAAAATCTTCAAAAAGTTATTTAGTTATAAAATATTAAAATTATAATCATTTTATCGAAGGATTATTTAAATAATACTAATACTAAATATATTATTTGTAAACATACAAAATGTTTAGGATTAATTTACACATGAACGAAATTAAACTATATATAATTTTAATATAATGATAAATCAACGAATTTAATAAACGTGGAAATTCCCGCCTTTCTTTTTAGTTATAACAGATTGGAGATTTTGTTATTATTATTTTTGTTTTCCTTTTTTCAGTTTAGTCACTGATAATTAAATTATACTGCTTAGAAGCTTCAGTATGTATCTATTAAAAGCGCGTAATCTGTTCAAAGATAATTGACTAGACAACTGAAAATGACAGGTTGATGTCTATGATGTAACTTATATAATATTCTTTAAGGAAAAATTTGTAAAGGCAAGTGTAATCATTTTTCTAAATTCTAATTTAATTTTCGTATTTTATTAAACGCCTGGGGTATATAATATCCTTGACGCATTTTAAAATTAAATGTAAATGAATCAATTTGTACAGAAAAGTGTGACATGCACTAAGATGGAAATTTTTTCTTTGCATATAAAATAATTTGGATTCTAAATTTGTTCCTTATTGTTTCTGCTCTTAAAAAATAAAAAAAGAGATAAAATCCCACACATGCCACTAATTTTTTATACATTTTGTTTACACTTAAGTTTTTCGGATTTTTCAAATCAACAAATATTTTTATTGCAATCCAATTTCTTCTCACAATATTCGTATTCATTTATATAGACATACCATATAATAATAAGCACAAAAATTCATTAAAAAAAGAAAAAGGAAACGAAAAAAGGATAAAAAATAAACTATTATCAAGGCATACTTTTCTATAGGATAGGAAATTGCCCACGATATCCAAAAAGTGCAATCTTATGTTTAATGCTAAAATGTTGATCATGATACCTTTAAAAAATACAGAGGTATTAAGAAAATGAAATTATTATTTAAGAAATGAGCATTCTTAAATTCAAAACATATGCAGAGAGAAAGTATAAAAACGTTTGCAAAAATAATTTGAAAAGAATCAGTTTAATTGAGAAAATTATTAAGAAGAGACAGGAAAAAATATAAGATTTCTGCTATTGCTCACATGCATAAAATAAAAGAAGAAAAAATTTGTAATTCATAGTTATTTCCTAAACTCCGAAATAAAAACAAATAATAACAACAAAAACACGATCTTCCTCTCCCCCAGCCTAAAACAGTTTCACCAAATTTTATTTCATATTTAAGCATCTCATTCCTAATATCATTTCCGTTCAGTTACTTCAAATACTTCAAAGCTCGAATTTTCCTTACAAAAAAAGTTTAGAAAAAAACCCCACTCACTTAAAAATTGGAATGGCTGCCCATATTGTTAAAGGGTTGCTACACAAAACAGGTCATAATTTTAAAAATGCATGTTTCGACATCATTTGAATGCTTTTAGAAAAACCTTTCTGAGTGAACGTCTTTAACGAATAAAGAACAGACCACAAGGATTCAATCAATGATATTTAACAGAAGAGGAAAGACTTAGCAGTGATATCTGGGCAACTCGGGCTAGCATGTAGATTCGTTTGAAGAATGATAGCGGCCTTTCCTTAATCAAAGAGTTAATTAATTCCATCAGTGCTCATAATCATACGAATTTCAAGTCAAATCAGTGGTGCTCTGCTCGTTTCCAAAAGAAAATAAAAAAAATTATTTCATTTCTCATTTTGTATTTGAAAGTTCAATCACAGAATTAACAATTACAATGATTAAATAAAATAAAATACTCGAAGTATCGATTTCCGCTAATTTCTTTTTTGATAAAGATTATGACTTCTCGATATATCATGAAGAGTCTACTGTCCTCTCCACTTACTTTCGAAAGATATTACACAGCTATTCACACAACTTCTAAACATACTAACTGGTGCGATTTCAACAACTTTTGTTTCCAACTAATTTAGTCTGCCAGCAGAGAAAACCAATCAGAATACTCTATATTTATTATACAGTCATAAAAAGCACTTTATTTTATTTTGGTAATTAGTGTTCACATTAAAATATGCCAAAATTAACATGTTAATGCCATTAAAATGGCCGACGTCGACGTGTAGTTAACCCATTCCCATCTTTTGAAAAATGAAAAATTGGTTAGCAACACACAAAAAAAGATTACTTTGATACGCATTTTTCAAAATGGTTGAAAATGAAAAAAAAAAGTATACGAGAGAAATTTATGAATATATTTACTTCAATGAATTTATACGTGGAAACTATTCTGAGAAATAAAATTCAAAAGTTTTGCAAAATATAACAATACTTGAAATGGTCAATACATACACCCGCTCAGCAGAAACACTTCTCTTTTCATGTGATAAACAAATTACACATCTTTTGCGCATTTTATGTGGTGAATTTATTTTTGTTAGAATTTTAAAAATGTTTGACATTGAATCCTGTTTTTAATAATTAGCATGGTTTTATTTCTCGTATCGTTGATGCTTTTATTTATTTTTATTTATTTAGCTAATTTATTTATTCTATTAACTCTCACTTAAAAACATGACATGCTCTATTTTTATGAATATTTTTTTTATATTGCGTACGTTTTCAAAACTGTCTTCTCAAAGTAATAATTATTATTAATTTTGTAAACATTCTGAAATCGCCACGTGACATAGAAGCTGCTACTCACTTCGCAATCATCTCTTTCCACTAACTGTGTGCAAGCATGAAGCAGTTATACTCACTAGTGGATTGTTCTAATGCATAAAAAATACTAGCAGGCATGTATGGGCATCGATGTTAATGACTAGAGAGAATCCACGTATAGATGCGCTTATGATACATATGATTGTTAATAGGATTGATTCTATCACGTCTGTCAATATATATATATTATCACATAGAACTATAGTATAGAACTCAATGACACACACAAGGCTAAACCAATTTATTAACTGAACTCAGAACACAGTAATTGACAAATCTTCTGCTTTTATACAAGCAGAGAAAGTTCCAGAATACTCTTCTAGATACAGTAAGAAAAGTACAGAACACTTGTCTGGTAAACTAAAGAAATGCCCAGTATCTTCTGGAACATGAAATAAAGGAAAACATAAAATCAAGGAATTAAGTATTTGATCATGAGAACAGTGCCATGACCATTCGGCAATGCAGATTCGACTGTCTTTCTTCAATGCGGCAATATATATATATATATATATATATAAAGTAAAAATAATCTTTAAAACTTTTATTTTTTATGAATTAAATCATGTTTGTAGTTATGAATTATATCGATTATAGATTTGTTATTATTTATAATGATTGTATACCATTAAAATACGATGACATTAAACAATACTTTTAGCAGATTAACCCTCTCACTTCCAGTGCTAAAGAACACCCTGCTTGATTGCTTCACGTAGGTATATGTTCCACAAGAGATGTAATAAGGATGTAAGAGGAAATATCATTTTTATTCAATTTAGAATTAATGATGATGTAAGCAAAATTTTTATTGAATTTTTAGACAAATATTTCGGTACACATTCTAAATTTATATTACCTTTATTTCCTTTGTTTAAAAATACATTATAATTTATTTTAAGGACATTCTGTCCTGACGGCAGAGTCACTGCTTTAAAGCAAGACAGGACATCTGCAGCATCTGTCATGTCCACACGCTTAGTGCACTTTTTCAGAAAGGTTGTAATGATATTGAGGATTTCCCTTCTTCTACAAATGAAAGCTTGAGGGGATTGAAGTTTGTTTAACTGAGGTTCGTAAAATTAAGAAATTAGTCTTGTAGTAGCATTAGTGCAGTTTTAGAACTGAATGAGGACCTTACAAACTATAAGACTTAGAAAATTTCCATTTTGAATTGCTAATATCATAGATATGTCTTATATGTGACTTTCGTATGAAACAAATAGATAAGCATCAGTTATAAGTTGACAAGCATAATTTTTAAATCATCTTTAAAGCGATTCTTTAAACTATCTGCTGTTTCCCCGGTATTTTTTACTAGTTATCCAAATGGGCGTTAATACTGAGAAAAGCAAAATAACGAATTTTTCGGTTCAGTTTTTGGCCCATCATTGATCTCGAATATAAGAATAAATGGAACTCCTCACTGAATTCATTGCAATTTCGTTAATTCTTTGACAGCACTCATTTTTACTAAAACATAGTGTTAATATATATAGTAATAAACACTAAACGCACAACTTCAATTTAAGCCAATGCATTTCTTGAAGCAAGTAAAGGGGCATGATGTCATACTGTTGAAAAAAATTATACTTAAATAAAAAATGCATAACTTATATTTGACATGTGACTATAGCATATATAAACTTGCCCCATTTTATTTGAAGTTAAAATATTCCTTTACATTAATTATTTTCAATTCATTAAAATAATCTGCTTGTATTATTTATTTGATATTCTTATCGGTATGATAAGATTTTGATATTCTTATATGTTTCAAAAATTTGAATATGCTTATCTGTTTGATAAGGTTTTTATATTATTTTCTGTTCGATAGGATTTTGATATTCTTATTTGTTTGATCAAATTTTAATATGTTTATCTGTTTGATAATATTTTGATATTCCTATCTGTTTGATAAAATTTATATATCATTATTTTATTTATAATTGCAAAATCATTAAAAATATGAAAAATGTAATTGCTCTTTTATTTTCATTTTTTTTCTAATAAAACCATAGCTCATTGCCCAGAAAATGTTATAATTACTAGCACAATATAACATCCAATAAATTAAATATCATTATTTTCATGCTGATAAAGTCAATTATGCAAATCACGACAAAAACAAATTATTCCGTCGTCACATAATGGACCGGTAAAATTCGAGGATAATTATTCTCGAGAGTATCATTTTCTTAAGCCTTGCTTAGAAAGCGTACCCTAGGATATTGCAAACTCTTTCTGCCAACAGTGTTTTAGATTAATTCTTTACTTTAGCTTTTGCTTTGAGTTTTCAAGAATGGATAATTATCCAGTTCCATGGTACTAATCATTTTAAACGATAAGATATTGGCGATAATTTATTTTCGCTGAATATTATGTGGAAACTATGATTCGGTTCGCAAATCTAATTGATTTTAAATGTAAACATTAGCCGCTTTTTAAATCAATTTCAAGATAATATTTTATTTATAGACGTTTTTACTAATAAAATGATTCTAAGAATATTTATTAAGATATGAATAATAGCTGAATTTCTATTATTTAAGGTAATTCGTATCTTATATGAAGCTTCACAAGCTCATCCAGATCACATGCTCATTTTCCACCCATAAAAATTATTATTTATATTTATCATTATTGTTTACGAACGAATACATTTATCTTTGTGAATTACGAATCTAATGATCTTTGCTTGTAATGCAACGATCTTGAAAAAATATTAGTTAATAAGTAACATAAATGCAGCAATTTTAATTTTGAAAATGTTAGAATTACTAAATCTGCATTGATTTCTAAAATAATGCCATATTAAGAGGATTTAATTTAAGTATTTATTGATTAAAATGCCTGCGTTCTGACATAGGGGTAGTGGCCTTCCCTGTGGTCTGGGCTTCATGGGTTCGAGTGCCGGTTCGGGCATGGATGCTCCTCTTCTCTGTTATATCTGTGAGGTGTGTGAATGTGCCCCTCCTCTGTGAAAAGGGGTTGTGCAAGAGAATGTGACGCATGACGTAGCCTAGTCTTGGCCCTAGTTAGTGCTACTGATAAAACAAGAGAGGCTCACTTGGCGTTGCCTTTCAGTATGTTCTCGTAATCAAATATTCACTTTTTGGTAATGGCAATGGAAGACAGTTCAATATTCAGGTTTAAACATCTTTGTTATTTTCAAGTAGCAAAGAATTTACTAACTTTAAAGGGAAAAAAGGGATTTATTTTCCATTTGAACTTCGAGGATTTTAATTCTCATTAAATACGGTTTAACTATTTGTTATACTGGTTTGTGAAATATAGTTTAAAAAAATCATCCCCTTCCATTTTTTTTATTTGCATTTGAAAAATCATGGATGCATATATTTTATCAACATAACCTATTTTTTTGTATTACCAAGTAAAATTACATTCCAAATTTATATAAATGTTTTGTTAAATGATTTTAACACTATAAAAGAATTGGACTTTAGGCGATGAATCTGAAAAGTACCTATTGCAAGTATCTTTTCAAATTTCTTTAATTCTACTTCTCAAAAGTGTTTGAAGATGCCTAAAAGGGTTCAAAATAAATAACAATTAATAATAAAATCAAATATATAATATATCTTAGCAAAATGAGAGAAAATACAGGTCTAGAAGAGTATTAATGACAAAAAATTGAATTTATAATAATAATAATGTATATAAATTCTAAATTAATACAAGATATGTTTCATATATTGTATTTAGGATAGCTACTTCCTATATTGATAATGTCTTCATCATCATTGAATAATAATTAATAATTCAGACGTGTTATAAAGCAGCACTATTGCATTTGTTAAACATATAATATATATATAGATCATTCAGTCGATGGCATCAACTGAAAGATTTATTAAAAATTAGTAAGAAAATAATTATTCGTAAGCTGAAATAATTAAAATATTATATAAAAGAAGTTTTGATAATTTCTCTATAAAGTTTAATTCATTTTGACTTAATCAAATAAAAAGTATTATAATAAGCATTCCTGGTACACACATATCATTTCATTGCTTTTTATATTGCTTTTACATTAAATAATAATTATTATACATGAAATTTCTATAACACTATTCTCAATTGAAAATCTGCACTTAGATTTTCTAATGAAATGTCTGTTTATAAGTTTTTAATGTAATTTTATCTAATTATATAATATATTGTCTAATTATAATTTTCTAATGAAAAATAATGATGAAAATCGATCAACTTTAAAGCTAACTGTCAATTTTAGAATTACAATATCTATGCAGATTATCATTGAATTGTGTGCAAACATTTTATATTTGGAATGATTGAGTAGTAATCAAAAGAAATAGCAAAGAAAAAATAAAATGTCTGAGAATTAATGAAATAGAGTAAACTTCTAGAAAATGCCAATATCTTTATTTAATTTTATTCATAGTCATTTCCAAAAAGTAGAGAAATCTGTAAAAAAGCATACCTTACACATTTTATCATAGTTTATCATAGTCTCAAAGGCGATTAATTCTGTGATTGTCATTTTCAATCACAGTATGTATTCATAAAATAACCCCGATATTTTATCTGGAAATTTCATCCTCTTGTAAATGCACTTTTTTTTATACTGCTTGCAAATACATTGCAAATTACTATATAAGGCCAAGCTTATGAGAATAAAGTAGAATTATTTTATCTTAAAGCTTTCTTAAAATATTGAATTAATATTAGCGTGAGAAAACTTTCTCTTAATCACACAAAATGCATGTAATATTACAATGCATTTATAATGAAAAATGATAATTTGAAAAAAGAAAAATCTTTCCAATGAACCGCGAAATACTTTTAATTAAAATTAAAAGCTTCTTAAAGAATAAATTATAGAAAAATTCCAATTGTATTTAATATTTTTTAATTTTTAAAGCAATTAATATTTGTAATTAAATTACTGGAGTAAAAAAGATTAGAGCGAAGATTTGTGAAATAGCAGAAACTAAGCCACATAAGGAATAAAAATTGAAGACTTCGTTTTAGTAAGTTATAAAAGTTTATTAATAGGAAATACAAGGATATTTTACATTACTCATGACATAAACCAAAATAAATTAAAACTATAATGATCGTGAACGAGAACATCTTTTCAAAAAGTGATGTTAGTATTTCATTTTTAATAAGTGAAGTGGTGAATTACATTAAAACTATACATCTCAATTATTTTTTATAAGACAGTAACAATATCCATCTTTTTAAATAAAAAAAATAATAAATTAATAACTTATTCAGATTTAAATAAGACAAGTATCACAAATTGTAAAACAAATAACTTTTTAAGAGAATATTTTCGGGAAATTGATATTGAAAACAATATTATTCTCTTCTGTTTTATGTCTCTGCTAATAAAAAAGATGAATGTGTGTGCATGTTAATGCAATAGAAACGAAATCATGATTTTTAAAATTTTAAAATTGAATAAATGTTTTCCATAATTTCTCAAAGTACATTACTATGTTGCCCTGAAACTCAAACTGTTTTGATTGACTCATCAAATATTTGATAGCGAGGGTTTTTCCATTATTTACAAATGAAGGAGAAAGATTCTATTTAATTTTATAGTTTACGTGACGAATAAGATAGGATTTACAATCCCGTGAAATTTAGAAAATAGGTAAACATTTACATTTACAATTTTTATAGCACTGCGATACATTAATAACTTGGAACTGCTCTCCATGAGAAAGATCCATGTACGCTGTGAACGGAGCATATGAAAGAAAAGTAACGCAACTTTAAAATTAGTTTCAATAAATGATATGAAATAATATCTGAAAGATTGAACTAAAATGAAATATAAGGAACATATAAGGCAAACCAATAACGGCTAGTTTTTACTTTCTCGTGTAAGACAAAAATTCGAAATGGAAATTTTGACGAATCTCCACATTTTAAACATCCCAGAGCTCGGAAAATACATTTTTGGAAAATGTCTGTCCGTCTGTCTATCTGGGACAAAAATGACTTAAAAACGCTTTGAGCTATATGACCGAAATTTGGCATATGGTTTTTACACCAAATTTGCAGATTTCTATCGAATTTTGAACAAAATCTGTTCCTAACAAGTCGATCTGCTGCCCAGTTATTTGAATATAAGGTAACATGATAACTACAAAACGATAAGAACTAAATGAATAAGATTCGGCGCACAGTTTACCATCTATATTATAGACACATATCAAATTTTGAGCCTGATCCAACAATTGATTGACAGTCAGTCGGTCTTTCAGAAACATTTAATCACGAGAACATTAAAATGCAGTGCAAGATTAGTTACTTGTCACATTTTTGCTGTCTCAATAGGTTGCGAAAAATGGATCTGAAGCACAAAATCTATTTTCGGAAACTATTATTCGAATGCCAGAGATTAATCTCCAAATAATTCGCCAAGGATCACACGATAGATTCAGTAAAAATACTATATTCATGCCAAAGGTTAATATTTCGCAAGTATTGTTGGCAATTGGCATGTAAGGTGTTCTCTAAGACAACATTTTTATTAGAAAGTATGCGAGAAAGTTCTTGGAAGACCACTCCCACTTGTTCATGTATTGGGAGACAATAATTGATTCAATTATGTTTTCCTGAATATCATTCCCTCCAATTCATTTAAATAATTTATATGAATCTTTTTTTCAAAGTTTATTGATTGTACATTATCTTAAATAATAAGTGATAAAAAAGTACTGAAGTAATTTAGAATACAGGAAAAGGCTTAAAGATTTATTTTCTTACCTATAATATTAATTGTCTATTCTAGATAACAGTCTTACTAATCTGTTATTCTATTTATTTTTTCTTGAGTTCATCACTACTTAAGTCAGAGACGATTTTTGTATTCAGGAGACAAGCATGATATCCAGACAACATCAGGTCTGCCTAACTAGTTCATTTTATTCTCACAGTCAAATTATCGGTAATCACCTCAGTACTTTGATCAATATTTTTGTCCTGTTTAATTGAATTTCATCACTCTTTTGAAGTAGCCTAACTTTATTTATAGTTTATTTCTACTCAGCAACCTTAATGGATATTTCCACAATTCTAGAGATGATTAAATCTAATCATTTATCCACTTGGAGCATTTGCGTTTCATCAAAGAATTACTTTATCGTATAATATCTAAATAAGAGTCTATATGGTGATATTATAATCATATTCCTTTTTAACGTAATTACAGGAAATGTCTACTACTTTGTAAATATAAGTAATCCCTTCAAAGTCCGAAAATAAATAATTTTTTTCTGATTAAAATATTTATAACAAATGACTGATGTTCAGCGTCACATTATGAAATAGTCTACAAAACAGTAATATTTTCACAGTTAATCAGTGATATTGTGTATTACAGTATTGATCACTATATTTTAAACCAAAACTGAAATTTAATATCTTAGAAAGATAAATTATTTTTTATCTTGTTGGTTAATTTTTTTAAAAATTTCGTATATTATTTAATAAAACAGAAGTAGCAGACTATGAGCTCTTAATTATTTTAGTCAATGATATTACAAACATCTCTTGCATATCAACTGACACAACTATCTCACATAATAATTGCTTCTTTACTACTCAGATAATAAAATTATTATTTCTATTTATAAAAGTGTGTACATGTATTTGTAGTTTACAGATAAATTTATCAGTGTATGGTCATTATTGTTGTCCCATATAGTGTCATAATGGTAACACAATAATTGTTTATAGACTATCATTATTCTAGTGTTACCTTGCAATTGCAACAGACGCTGCATAACAATCATATTTATGTAAGATGGACTATCACTGTATATTTCTGGGAAAGAACAATGACTATAATACTTGCTATGGACCGTGTTTTAAGTCGATCAATTATACATGTATAGCCTCCAAGATCTCTCGACCACACGTCTCGGGACTTTTTAGGTTAAGTAGAATTAAAGTGTAAAGTGTACTGCGGTTAAACAATATAATCATCAAGATTGAAATATGCTGGAATCAACTTATATCTACTGAATCTAAAAATATGGTGCTTATTGCTAAGAAAAGTGTGGGCACTACTGCTTGACATAATGGCTGAAAGCCTACTGATATTTATAAGATTATAGTTAATCATGCATTTTAAACTACATCACTCATGGTTATAAAGATTGCAGTTCATTTTTAGATAGTAAATATAAACTACTCTGGTGATAAAAATTTATTACTGAGCAAAACTCTAGATTTTAATTCCGCAGAATGTGTAAGAGCATCATATCTTATTTTTAACAAATTTTATTTATTATTTTTTAAGATTTTCTGGTCTTTTGGTTCACGTATTTCTTTAATTGACTGCCTTACATTAATTCAGCATGAAAATTTAATTTTAATATTTTAGTGACTAATTTAGTGATTTTAATTACTAATTAATAAACATTGGGCAAACATATATATTTCATTGGGAAATCTAATTTCTACAGAATTAATTTGTGATGCTTCTTACAAATGATATTGACTCATGCTTTCAATAAAAATTAGAGAATCTTTATATCATACGACTCATGTACATGACTCGCAAAACTGTTTTTCATTCATTTTGAGAAGTTCAGTTTTCGTTTTAGAAATTATAATATTCTACATAATAATATAATATTTAAAATTTATGGAACCAAGTTTCAATTTAGAAAATTATTTTCATATTTTTCTGATTAAAAAATATATCCCCCAACAACTATCATGAAGCTTAATATAACAAAAAACGAAATCTTAAATCTTCCAATTTTGAATGTTATTTAAAAGTATATTTTACGATATATTATGACTTTAAAATGAATCACACAGTAAGGAAAAAAATTAATTCATCAGTTTTAAAAGGAATTTTAAAATCATTGAAATAATTTTACTAATTTTGTACATAAAACGTCATTTTTTACTTTTGTGATTTCAGTTTTATGAAAAATTATCTTGATTTCATAAGTCATCTCTATTTAAAAGATACTTCAAAATGCATCAAAATGTCGTTTCGTTTACAATTTAAAAAAAAAGATGTCTTCTTTATATAATTTATAGTATTTCATTTCTTATTATATATAATTTGAATATCTGAATCAATTTTCATAATAGAATATTGTTCATGAAATTTAATAAATATAGTATATATTAATAAATGGTTTTTAGAAATTTGTTTATCGAAACTTGTTTATTATATTTCAATATTTTATAGAAACGTAATAAAAAATAAGGAAATATATTTTAACAATATGTTTCTATAATTTATTTATAGTAATATATTGTTGAGAGAAATTATTGAGGCTTTTCAATTGTTATTTTGCTTAGAATCAATTATTTACTGCTAATCTACGTATAAAGAATTTTTAAAATACACGAAACAATTTGATATATATTTACTTATTTATTCAATATATTATATATACAAAGAAATCTTATTAGTAAATTCCTGTTTTGTAAATTACAATCAAGTTACAAACACGTCTTTCTCTGCTAAAATTCAAAGAGTACTAACGACTTTCTTTGTATCATATGTAATAGGATTTCCTACTGACAGTCTTTGCAATCATCAAAAATTTCTTCTCGTTAATACTAAACCCTTCCCACGTCAAACATCATTTTCGATCTTAAATGAACGTTGATTTACTTTTCTGAAGAAAAAAAAAGATCCTGGTTATTGCTTTTTACTTTTAAATTCTATTTGTTCCCCTGATGTAATTTCTTATCGGTTTTTTTGTTACTATTTAATCTACGATTCTCTTTCCGAAAATCACCAGAAAATCTCTATTCAAGATACTTATTATTCATTTTTAGCAGTAGCTATAAGAGAGCCTTAGACATATTATCAGGTTAGAACAGTGGAAAATATTGATATATTTAATTAATTTGTTAATATCAATTTTTAAGAAGTATTAAAGACGAATTTTTAATAATTATGAAAGGCGTTAAGGATTTTAATAAACTCAGTACTAACTGTTTTGCTTCAAATAATTAATTTTTTACTTTATTATAAATAACCTTAAAGGATAAATACAGTTTTCATTCAACGATTTATGACAAAATGGGTATAAAAGAAAAGCCTAATAGGCTCACTTTGACGTGGTTACTTATTTGTAAACACAATAATGTAATTTTTAATAACTATAAAATGGAATAGTATATGAATTTTATATAAAGCCTGCATATTCAAGAATTACTATGATAAAAAAATTCTAATGGCGAATAAAAGTCACAGCCTCAGTTAACAATAAAACTACACATCTTAATTATTCAGAAAATATACACATTCAGCTACTCACTTCTTTGAGATGTTCTTCAATGAACACGGTAAAACCAAAAGGTATACTTCGTCCTTGCACTTTCCAATTAAATAGGCTACAAATTACGTCTTAATCAGTTAAACTTTTAAGCTCAACTATAATTAGTCTTAAGCCGGAAGCTGAGTTTGTTCAAAGAAACTTGAAACAAATAAGTATTGTGTAATTATTTGGATTGTTAATGAAGAAATCATTATCTATAAATTTGGATGTTACATTTAGCGAAAGAAGTATACACACTTCGTTGAAACCGAAATAGAAGTTTGGTGTGTTGCATATTAAACATTTAGAGTTTCGGTTGTAATATGCAGAAGCTGCAAAAATAAAAATGATAAATTGACACAGAATCTGGACACACAAATTCTGGGAACAAGGAATCTTCGGCTCGTTAATCAATGAGATCGTTGTGCTCAGGCCTATGATATATACTTTGAATAAAGTCTTCATTTATACCCACAGTGTCGTTTCGTACCTTTTCATTTGAACAACCTTTGTAAAAATAAAAGATCAGATAGATTAAAAAGAAGAAAAGAAGAAGTGTGCAATAATAAACATCAGAAATATTATTCCAAAGATAGAAAAATTCAAATGATGTTTTCAACTTACATCTTTTAATAAAGTGAAAAATATTGTTTTATATTTCTCATGGAAATTAAATTAATCATGAAAAGAAAATGCAATTCCATTATATAAATATGCCATCTTCTCTTCTTCGATTTATTCTTAATTCTTATGGTGCTTTCCTTAAAAGAGATTCTTATGTTGTTTATTTATTTACATTTGTTTTGAGAAATTTCATATTTTAATTCCATCAATAATTTAAGAATCAATTAAGAAATTGCAAATAGAATTTATCTTCGGAAATTCATAATCTAATTTTGGTTGAATAATACCAAAACAAATATTTAGTAAATAAACACGTTCAAATTCCAGAAATCTCAGATGCGATCCTCGGGATGTTGGCGCTCAATGAGGCATGTAATCGTCCTTGATATAAATTGGGCTGTCATATATCTTCTCTTAGAATGAACTGTTGAAGTCTTGCAGGATCACTGTCATTGATCTAACAAGAGTAGTGAATGGAACTAGGAAACGGAATCGGGAATTCTCAGAGTTTTAGTGACTCAGAGTTAGATTGATACTTAATAATTTTTGTTAACAGGCAGTCGATATATCTATCCCATTGTAAAAATATAGTTTTCCTTTAATAATTCTTGTTTGGAGTTATAAAACATATTCTGAATAATTTAATTTTAGAATTTCTCTTATAATACCTATTGAAAATGCCTTTTAAATATTCTATCAACTATAGCAATCTGATTATAAATAAGGCAAAATCCCATACGTGAATCAAATTTCTCACAAAGAAGAAAGATTTCGTGTCAAAATCTGAAATATTTATCTTTTGTTATAAAGTTATTGGAATTTCTAAAATCAAACTGATATTTCCTCTTGTACCTTCATGGAAGGCCTTTAAGGTTAAGATTATTAAAACAGTTTTAAGAAAAATGGGATAGTTTCATCAAATTGATCTGTCTGGTTAAAATTTATCCCCTCCCCCTTTCTGTAGATTCCTTGTATGATGAGTTATATAAACTCTAATTACGCTTGATCCAGACAGCAAGTTTATTTTTTCCCCGCGTTCCATTAAAAATATAAATTTCACATTTTTCTACTAAGAATTCAATTCTAATCTATGATGCAATTGTAAGAATTTATACGATTTTTAATATCAAATGATATGGTTTCATAATTTGAATGTTTCAAATAAACAGGGAAAAAGCTTGACCTTACTTACATTCATATACTGCATAATATATTTAATAATAATTTAGTAATAATATATTTAATAATATTTTTATAAGTTATGTAATTATTTTTATTTCATCCTTGAATGTATAGTTGAATACTATTTTGTAGTAAAATGATTTCAACAATCCTCGTAATTGTATCTTATACTGCATGAATTATTTATAAAGATAGGGTATAATTTTATTTAAAAAATCATCCTTATGACCATGTTTTATTCGTTGACATAAACTCTGAAGATATTAAGGTTAACTGTGTTTTTAATAGAATTATTGTTTTAAATAAAGAAAAACTGAAAAATTCGTGAAATCAATAATTTTAAATACTTTTTCTATATATTTGAAAAAATCATTTAGCACTAATTCTAAACTTGATTCAGTGTAACAGTATTAAAGATTCATTAGTTATTATTCACTAGATAGTAACAAAGGTTCGTATTATAAAAATTCTAGCTTAATAATTATTTAGTTGTTCAAATTTTTTGCTTTTAAAATGAAAAAATTGAATCCATTCTCTTATTGAAAATTCGTTACAATTCTATTGCCAATTAATCTTCATATATTTTGATTTATCGGTCACATGTTAATTCATTAACATTTTGATAATTATACCATTTTTAATTGAGTTAGTATATATGTATGATAAAACAGAACGACAAACATTGTTTTTTCTTCACACCCAATAATATTCTTAAAACACTTTTTTAAAAAATTGGAGAAGTTATATTAGTAATGAGCATCCAAAAACAAATCCTATTGAAAAATGAAAGCAATTTTAAACTTTTTAAAATTTTTTTTTAATCCTATCGCACTAAATCTTCTACTTGTAAAAGTACATCGTTTATTTATCCACTTGAAATATAAAAAGCACATGCAGTTCATAAAATTTTAAAACTTCCTCATAGCATGATTGTTTATTGGAAATAACTTTTTTTTTTTGCTTTCACTAAATTAAATGTAAAAATATTCTTAGTAAAATATATTCATCCTAACGCTTTACTGAATCATGGAATAAATTGTTCATAAAAGTGATTTAGAGCTTAAAGTCGTTTTCTTTTATTCATTGATGGCTCTGGTATTGATTCTTCGTGTTCGGGCGTTTGTGCAATACAAATATTCAATCTACAGGCATTATCTTTAGCAATCATTTTATGCTACTCCATTTATTTTAATAAAATAGCACAATCATTGAAATAACTACGTATTTTACTAAATGCTTACAACTCAGTCGAGATTCGTAATGAAATGAAAAAATCAAAGTTTTTCAAAAATGGAGCTATTATTAATTTTATGCAATATACTGTTCGCACTATATTTCAATAAAACTTACATAATTCGGTTCTGACTTGCGGCCTAATGATAGAGTTACAGAAGCAGTTACAAACTTAGATATTATTCGAATTTATTAAACATTCATGTTTTATATAAAATTAGTATTAGAAGTACGAACTCAGAGAGAGCAATATTACAGAACTCAAGGACATCAATATTACAGAAATCAAAGAGAGAATGGATCAGTTTTGACATGAGTCATGTAATTACCGCTACATTGCTTATTTTTAAGCTATCAATGAACTCTAAATCAGTAACATAAAATGAAAAGATGGCAATCAAAGAAAAATATTTAAGAACACATTTTTATTTATGCTGTACCTTAAAAAATAATAAATATATTTCAGAAATTAATACTCTTATCCAAATACAGATACGAAATAAAAACAATTTAGTTTACAAGTTTAATTTTACTGCCACAGAAAATAAGTAATGTTAAAATATTTTGTCCACAGTTCGTTAAATATTACATACGATTATTCTAATTTATTTTGAATTTTAATTAAACATTTTCTTTGCCGTTTTTGCAACAATTATTTCAACGTCTTTGCCATCTATTTCACTGTTGCTACTTTAGATTCTAATACAAAATCATTTAATTCTTCATTCCTCAATTCTTAATGGACATTCTATTTTTTTACAATTTAAGCTCTTTCTTTGATTTTATTTTCAGTTCATTGCTTGATTGAAATTCTACTTTAAATCGTTTATAAATGAAAATCCAGCATTGGTCGAATTAAATGGAAAAAATTAAAATAAAACGTATCTGGATATTAGTGCTCGAAAAAAGTACTGTATTTCAAGATTGGCTGGTTTCACATATGATTAATGTGTCATTAATATTTTTACTTTTGCTGCTTATTAATTGTTTCTTGAGAAAGAAATTGGCACTGTGTATAAGGAACAAACCTTGGATTGCATTGCAAAAGGCATGATGAATACAACCCAATCAGTGTCAATTCTACATAAAAAAAGTGATGGGAAAGAAGTAAAATAAAATATTGATTTTCCACTTTCATTTTTAGCAGTAGGATAATAACACTTGGTGATTTATCACTATTACTAATAAAGATAGACATGCTTTCTATAGGTCTGACCTTTTACCCACTTTTACCATATACATATACCTTGGAGGATTATATTATGTACCTTGGATAATTTTTCTGGAATTGTAATACGAATTCTAATAAAAATTTGATATTGCAATAAGAATTTTAATGAAATACTAATGGAATATTAAAGTATTAAATAATTTATACATATGAAATAAGCAGTTATTCTTAATACGGATATACTTAATGTTATATCTTCGTGCATTTATACATATGAAATTAGAAATTGTAATGCAAAGTTTTAATTGAAATGAATTTTGATGTGTTCCACGATAAATTCGGAAAATAATATTGCAGAAAAATAAATTTTATACCGCTTCAAAATTTCACAAATATCTTTTAAATATGCCAATTAAAAATTGCGGATATTTTGGCAATTTTGTAATTAATTTTTTTACTCATTTAGAACAATGTCATTTAGTTGTACAGAAATACTACCATTTTCAATATTTGAGCAATTATTTCATGTTGTGATTTATTTCAATTATTGAAAGCCAAAGAAGATAGATTCTGTTTAGCATCTGCGTAGTTTACAAGGCGAATACTGCCGGGCACGATCTCTCCAAATTTCCTCACATGTTCTCTAATAAAACTGTTATCCTCTTCCCTCCGCATAAAACTGGATACCTTGGGTAAGGCCTCGAATACTTTGTTTGGCTTAATTGTTAATAAAAATTATTCTTTTATTTAAATTTATTACTTTTACTGCATCTATCAAATGGTCCTTGGCGATTTTTTGGTAATTATTACTGGCATAGTATTTAAAATACGGTTTTAAACATGCTTTTTCAAGAGTTTAAAATGGAAAAATAAAATTATAGTCAATAAATTATCTGTTTAATTCTTTTTTTTTAATTATTGTATTTGCATGCTTATGAAAGTATAGACTAACAGACGGTGACTCTCCTGATGTACTTGGTTCTAAATTTGATAGAAATATATTTTGCTGAAGATAAATACTAACACATAAATAAATATATAAATTTAGCTGCCTTTAACTTAAATGTTAACTTATATTCGGACACAAAGGCTTCCTTTGAAAGAATTTTACTTCAAAATAGATAGAAATCTACAAATTTGTTAAAAAGACAATTTACCAAATTTAATCTGTTTATCTCAACATATTTTTAAATTATATTTATCATAGACGGACCGACAGATATAATGCCATGATTGTGATTTTCGAATTCAGAAAGATCTAAAACGAATGTTCTTATTGCTGCTTTTTCGAATAATTTAAATGTTGGGTGGTTCGAATTCAGGAAGATTGAAAACATGGAAACTCTTCAAATTCACAATTTCCTATATTTTGACAATCAATATATTTTCTCTGTATTTTGTGTAAAAGAAATTCAGTAACGCGAGTTTACATTATTACGAAAATCAGATGATAAATGAATATGTTATTTACGTTTAAAATATCATTGTAATATTATGCTACTGGTTGCAATTAGGAATGTATCCATTCATATACAAAATGAACAGAATAAAGGTCAGGAAATTAAAATAACACAGTTTTAATATTTTCATTTGGGCGGATATGAAGGGAGAAATGAATATTGATTATATTCGATTTAATCGAATTTAACCAATATCCCTGGTAAACTATGTCACCAAAAACAACTATTATTTAGTACAGTTACAAATAAATAATTGAAAATGAAGAACATGAAAAATAATAAGGAGATCATAAAATTAGAACAATTGTTGGAAACAATGCTGCTAAAATTTTGATTACATAAAAATAATTTTCATGACAATTATTTCATAATTTGACTTCTTGTCAAATTGTTTCCTCTGTTATGCGTTTTCTGGTTTTGCGAAAAGCTTTGAAGTTATCAAGAAAATAATTAATTGCAAATCAATATGAAAGAAAATATATTGCTCGATTTTGTTTAGAATTAGAGAAAACGTTTAAAATAATTATTTCAATTTTTTTTTAAAGCAGTAATGACTTGATTAGAAAAATGTAAGAATTTGATCAAAATTATGTAAGTTGGAATTTTATATTAAGTACTTAAAAATTTTGGAGAAATAAGACTATTTCTAAATTATTTTCAAAATTCAGTAAATTATGTCGAAAGTTAAAAATAAATGATTAAAATAGCAATTTTTTTTCATCACCTTGATGGTGCATTTATTTTATTTACTATCAATAACAATGTTACCACAAGCAAACTACTTGAGAAAAGTAAACTAAAACAACATTTAACATTTACTAAAAAAATTCTACATTATATTTAAATAAGTACAGACATCAAAGTATTTTGAGTCATCATTATGAGAATCCGTGTGTCAAATTTCTTTGCTATAAATATGTTAGATTTGTCTGAACACTAAGCATATCAGACATGCACACCAGGACTTTCTTTAAAAAAGTAATTA
>JAPMOR010078779.1:89912-114900 GCA_026543865.1 Argiope aurantia
ACTTTAAGAAAGCTGTCGTTTAACTTGAAGAATTGCTAAAAAAAAAAAGGAAAACAAATAGCCGGATACTTCTAACAAAATGTGAAAAAATATAAAATGCGCATCCATCTAACTTCAGAATTGTAAGCAAAGTAAAACATAGTGAGGTAGAAAAATGGTTTGCCGTCACTCGTGGGAGAATGTCAAAATGCTTCTGCGGATAGAACTGACATGTTTCATTCATGTGATGCGAATATCACCATTCTATTTTGAGCACAGCATATTCACAGCAGTGTAATTGAAAAACAGTTTTAAGCCTAAATGGAAGTACCGTCACGCACACTATGTATGTCTGATTTATGACGTAAATATTTTAGATTTATGGAAACAGTTAACTTTATTGCACATATTTTTTTTTACATCAATTTCGAAAGTAATTTTAACTAAACGATTTAGAAGTTATTTTTAACTTACGTTTTGGAACTCAACTTTCCTTTACCATTTCTGTTTTTCAAAAAGGGCAAGCATGTATTTTACTCATTTTTGTTTAATATCCCAAATATTTTATATAATTTCTTTTATAATTGGAATGAAAGAAAATTCATGATTTTTCATGTGATTCATGATCATCAGTTTTATGATTTTTATTGTGTTTCCGAATTGTAGATGTTTATTTGTTATTTGTCTACTAACTAAATTATGCGATTGGTTTGTCAGATTAAATAATTGCTGAGAATTTCATTTAAATGTTGGTTTCCTAAGCACAATGTTTTTGAATTTCAAATACTGAGAGGCAACTAGTTTATAATATATCAGAAGCCATATGTCATTCGGTTCACTGCTAACCGTTTCCCTATTATTCTTTAAAAATTTTCATACATCCAAATATATAGAGCAGCATATTTAAATTTCTCTATTTTTGAGTTCTAAAGTAAAAGCAAAGAAAGTAAGAATAACTGAATTCCAAAATTGAAAGTATCCCTTATACTAAAATCTACTCAATATGGAGATTAAATCAGAATCATCATATTTTGATTATCAGCTAAGGGAAATATACCTGAATGCAATGCTGGTAGCAACGATAAAAGCGGCTTGTGGTTTAATCAAACTATCAAGTATATTTTAAATACGTTTTAAATATTTTTTTCAGAATTAATTAAAAATCAAAAAACATGTACATCTATGTACCAAATTTGACAATTCTAAGTCAAATGATCGGATTCGTAGAACGCCAACACACATACAGAAACACATATACTTTCTCTTTTATAATTAGTGGAGATATCGGAGCGCATTGTTTTCAATTGAGTTTTAGTTATTATCACTTCAATACTTTCCTCTTCAATATTTTCTGAGGCTTATATGACAAGGTGAAAATCGCATGCTTTAAAAACATCTCGTTATTATATACATTTAACTGTTCTGCTGCTCTTTTAACTCATGATGATCCCCTTGCCTTATGCAATTTTTTGTGGCAGATTTTGGAGAGAAAAAAGTGCAAACAAAATAAATAAAATTTATTTATTGAGAAAATATGTCGCAAATTTGTAATCGGTATGGCTTTTTGTTTTTTGATTGAGTAATATACTTTTCCTTTATGTTGAAAACAGTTTGAAAGAATATTTTTGATATTAAATGAAAAGAAGTAACAAATTTTTCAATAAGGATTTGTTTCTTTTCTTAGTACATTATTTCCTAGTACTCAGATAAGTATATAAAATAATCCCATGCCATTTTTTTTGAACGCTTGTGCGTATTTTGTAAAAAAAAATATAATCTTTCAAGAATATGTAGATACATGTTTTAGAAATCCTTTAAAAACATTGAGTGAAATGTATACTTAGTATGTATTATGTATACGTAGTATGTATTGTATATGTAGCTATTATTTTCTGTAAAACAAAGCCCTGTCACAAAAAATATAAGTTTAGGTTTATTAAGGTCTGGAATAATACATTTTAAGATATTAAATCAATTTCTCAGTGACATTTTCAAACTTTTGAATAATTGATAAATAAAAAAATACCAAGCAATAAATCAGTGCTAAATATTCTACTGTGTTGTTTTCAATATTTTCTGGTACTGTATAATATTCCGAATATCCTTGTTAATAAATGGAAGTTTAATAATAAAGGAAAATTTGTGTAGGAAAGAATGGTTTCATGCTGATGCGTGTCGAACTATTTGATCACAAATTTTAAAAAAAATTAGGGAAATATATTTTGGTGCACAGAACTGGCTATCTCAAATTTTTTAAATAAAATTTTAAATTATTAAAATTTTTGAGGCTTAGTTTTTAGTTTTTTTTCTCTTGAACTTCTGAAAATATTAAATATATAGGGTTTTATGTCATTTTGAAACTCGAAATAAAATATCTTTCAAGGAAATGTCATAAAAATATGTTTTTCCTGAATTTTGGCAATTTTTAAAATGCATTTGTACATTATATTTAACAATACATTTCATTGCAGCGATGAAATTTGAGTTCCTTATATTATTTCGGTATATAATATATCAGTATCTGCAAATATTGTCATGTGGTTTTCTTCCATTGTTGAAAGTCAAGGAGTATGCTTATTTTCAGCGTTATTTATATATGGAAGTAGAAGATGAAGTTCCAGTATCGCGAATTAGGAGACGATTACTAGGATATTTGGAATTTAAACACATTGTCCTTGAACTTGACTCCATTATAAATATTTATGTGCATAATAAATAGAAATAAGTAAAAATTATTAAAATCAAACAATTTTAGTATCTAATCTGATTCATTAGATAAAAGATTCCTTTATAAAGAATAATTAGAGTTAAACCTCTTATTTAATATATTCTGCGTCGTTCAACCCACTTAAAAATTTCTCCAGTATTGAAATAAGTGAGCCTGTAAATGATAGAGCAAAGTAATCCGAATCTTATGAACAGTAAATCAAAAAGATTTCCTGCAATCATTTAAACAAGTATGGAACAAGTATTGAATTTAGGCATATAATTGCAAAGTTTTATTAAATAAAGTGATGTATATTGTATGAAGCTCTAGAAGCTGATATTATATATATATATATATATATATATATATATATATATATATATATATATGGGTTTCACTTACACTCATCAATGCATACTCCAACTTCCATACTTCTATTTAGAAAATCTGAGGAGAGAAGGATTACTTTTAAATTTATAGAGATGCATCTAATCGTGCAATCTTGCAAAGATGATTGCAAAGAATTTTCTAATAATGCATAATGATGTTCACTTTAATTGGTTAAGGTTGCAATTTCATTCACTTCTTCAAAGAAGTGCAGAGAAATTTTAGAATTTGAAAATTTAAAATATCTTAGAGAAATGCCAAGCAAGAAAATAAAATTTACTTCTAAAACGTGAGAGCTTCATAAGAGAATGACAGATTTCCATGATAAGGAACGTTCGGATATGTTGATAATTTATGTTGTATGTATTCATAACGTTGGCTTATTTGTAGAAGAATTAAAACTTCGTGCTCCGAATTCTCAACATCCTTCTAGTAAATTTGTTTATAGAATGATTAAAAACTAAAAGATCATTACTTACCGTGAGAGGAACAGGAAGGATAAGGATAAGGTATTATATATGTGATGCAGGAAATGACATTTTTCTTATTTTCGAAGTTACTATCATGGTAATTTATTAATAATCATTACAGAAAATTCCAAAATCAACAGTATAGACAATAATTCTGTGTAATAAATGGAATCTGAATAGTATTCGTGGAGTCTATGGGCTGTTACAATATTTATATGGAGACTAGACTATCGGTCTCTAAAAGCTTGCAGTTGTGGCCAACTTTAAATACAATCAAATACTTTTTTTTCTTGAGAAATATAATTTCAACCGATGAATGATACTTTATTCCAGATAGAAATATTTATTTCCAAAACTATCACTTTGGAAAAGGTAAAAATCCATTCTTTATACATGAGATAATTTTTTTATAGATGTCTGGTATAGCAGTTTTAGAAACTTTAGTTGATTTTATTTTGTACAACTGCGTGCTGAATGATAAATGACACATTCAAACTGTTTTGATTGGCATAATACATGAACTAAAAGATGAACTAGCTTTTGCAGTGTCTGATTGTAGATCTCTTTCAATGAATTCAAAAACGCTGTCTTTTAGTCTCAAGTGATGAACTACATCTCATATACGCGACTATTCTTAAAAGACGGCAACTTTATACATATGTCAAAAATGCTAATTTTTGATTAAGTATTTTTAGGCACTTTATTTAATTTATTGTTTAAATTACATCCGAATTCATCGCTATTTTCTATTCCTGCCCTTCTAATAATCTTTCGTGTTATTTATATTATTCTTGAAAAATTTACGACACAATTCTCTTTCAAACATTGATTGGAAGTATAAAAATGGTTTATTTCAATAAATTTGTTATTTAATATATGACCAAATATTACAGAAAGAAGTATGAAACACTGTATTCTTACAGATAAGTGTAAGAAAAAAAGAAGAAAAAAAAACATTTTACTCATTCACACTTTTTCGCTTCGGGAGTCTTAAAAGAATTAATTCTGATAACTTTTGATTATCTTTCTCTATAAAAGCCAAAGTACTTTCATTCATTTGGTGAAATGGTGCAAGAGCGTTATTTGATAAAATGGTGCAAGAGCGTATTTGATGAAATGATGTAAGTAGAAGTATATACTTAATTGCACTAGTTAAGGAAATAAGTGTTTTTTTTTCCACTTTTATGTCGCATCTCGTATTATCAAAACATAAATATGAAATTACGCTTAATCTAACATTGTACTATGCATGGGTGATTATTAATCTATTACTAATGCTCGTGCACCTGTTTATACGCTTTTTTTAGTATGTTTTGTTGACTCTAACTAACTTTGTCATATTTCAAATCTTTCTAAACACGTCTCGTAGTTCTTGGCAAGAAAGTACTATAAAAAGGATTAAAAAATTCAATCCCAATTCAAGATGCATATCCTCGTATGAATTCCAGAAGCTTCATTGCATTGATGACCTCCTTATATAAGGTTCGAAAAAAAACATCATAATCACAAATAATTTTTATCAACATATATCTAAGAAACAGATTCATTTTATTATCTGAATACTGTGTGTTTATTCAAGCCAGTATAGTATAGTAGATTTGATATATACAATCATGATGCATAAATATATTAAATCTGAGAAATTCTTCCACATATATTACAGTCGAATCCACATTATATTACAGTCATTTTCTACAGACATTTGTCATTCTATATCAATCAGCACGTTTCAGACGTGTAAGCATTAAGTACAAATTAGATAGCTATTGTAAGTTATGGAAAAAGCATTTTATTTTACTGTTCTTAAAAATCAGCATCTAATATATATATAAAATTTTATTTTTGATCTTAACTAGAAACTAAGAAATTTCGTTTTATTACTTTTCCAGGTTTGTAGCAGTGACTCGCCCACTTCGTCCTCGAATGTCAAAATGTGTCGCCTATTCCATTATCTTATCGGTCTGGACTCTAAGCTCTCTGTTGTCATTGCCATCTCTTTTATATGCCACTACAATTACTTACAAATATGCCGATCAGGGTCATCGCACGCTGTGCTACTTAATATGGCCTGATCAGGCATTGGGAAAATCATATACAGATCACGTGTAAGTAATTAGCTTAGTAATTTTCTCTATATTAGAGTTGTTCAATAACATAAAAAAAATGTTTATTTAATTGTAAACTCAAATATAGAAATAAAAATAAGAAAAAAAAGTGTTATTATTACAAAACGCTAACTTAATGCAAAAATACAAAATATGCAATTTCATTAATAATGCAATATCATTGAATATCTTACAACCCATTGAATATCTTACAAGAAATAGTGGTCTTTGACCTCCAGCATAATACACTTAAATCCGAATGATTCCCATTTATTTCTTGAAATGAGCAACTGGCTGCGAGGCCAGATCATCGATACTATTGAGGAGTTTCATAGGAACAATAAGATCCATCTCATAGAAAGAAATGGGAAGATTTTAATATATCAGCTTTACGATTTCCAGTTTTCTTATTACAAGACTTCTATTACATTGATAATACCTTTCTATAGTCTGCATATTTTCCGTAGGCGGTTCAAGGTCATATTTTCTATTTCGTTATTGGTTGTCCGGTACCAGTAACGCAGTAGAAAATAATCTTGAACCGCCTACAGAAAATACACAAACTATAATATTTTGATAAAATTGTATTTATTATATTGATGGTAACATTTATTATTCCTGAAATGTTGAGGATTAAACCAAAAAATGCATGTTACTGTACTGAATTCAGTTTCATGAAAAAAATATAAATGTAGGGATGATAGTTTGATCGGCGTATACAACTTTGTGTCTTGGAAAGGAAAATATGTTTGAAAGGTCATATTGTAGCTCATATATAAATTTTTCATATTACAATTGAGAATTATTTCCTTGAGATGTGGTTCTGTTATCGAGGCTCCTCAACACATAAATATGTTATTGGCTTGTTATGAACTCACTTATGTATGCTTGACACTCTGGCTTTCTCATTTTAATATGAATGTCTCTGAGAAATGGCTTAATTTCTTCTGTGATGTGTGAGGATAAGATTCTATTTGTATACATAGTATTTTTCTTCGAACATTTGCTTACGTAAATGGTAATAAAGATATAAATGACTGCAATATCCAATTCAAAATATGAGGCAAAAAACACAAATTCATGAAATAAAAAAATATAAACTTCTATACTATATTAAAATTAACTTGACAAATTTTAATATAATTCTTTTAACTGGTGATTATTACAAATATTAATTTCGTAAATAATTTTAGTAAAAAAACGTAAATGTTCATTATAGTGTTTTCTTCAGAAATGTTCGAATTTCAGTAATGTGAAAGTAAAATTGACTTTCCAATTCATTATCTACATCCCCATGTTTTTCTGTAAAATCCATTTTAATATATAAATGCTTAGCGAAATAAATGTTTAATTCAAATTTTTAAAAAATTAAAATTCATATCAGGTTAATTTAATACATCAATTTATAATTGGTTCATGCTGATTCGTGGATTTTTAAATTTCAATACCAAAAGTCACACAAATTAATTTATAAAATCGTTCAGGCTGCATTCAAAATTTCAGACTTCACATTTAGTGGATCATCATTAAACTACAAAATGTATACATTTATATTATTTCAAATGCATAATACAACGAGTTATGCTAAGTTAGTTATGTTAGTTATGCTAGTCTGTGTGATAGTTAAAGGATTTTTAGAATTTTCTTTTTATAAAAAACTCTGCACATGTGATATTGTATTAAATTTTCTAAACAGAACACGGTTTTATTCAAAAATCAATTTTTAAATAATGTTCAATTTCATGCGTACAGTGTTAAAATTAATATACCGAGACTCGTTAAATCCTTCAAATAATTTAGAATAAAAGAAACTGTAGCTAATGAGAAGAATATGGAAAAAGTACTCTTCAACTACACATTATCTTGTAATAACTTACATTTAGTCAGACTGAAATGAGAATTATTGTCTTTTATTGGAAATTTGTTTAAAAAAGCATCAAAATATTTGAGATATTCTAGAAATTTTTTAAAAGCAATTTTTTTAGCAATCAGAAATTGTTTTAATAAAATTTTTATTTTCTGATGATTAAAATCAATTATTTTTGTTAAGGTTTCTTCTACAACATATTGCTGAATATCCTGTAACTGAGAATTAATTTTAATGCTTTTATTACAAATTTGATATTTTCCTTTCGATATCAAACTGAAACGATATTGTCATGGCCTTTGCATATTAAAAATTAGTAAAATTCTTAAGAATATCAGGGTGTGTCTCAAATTCACTATTTTTTATCTGATTTATAATAATGTTATGAATTTTGCAAATATATACCTTAGATTTTTTAAATAAATATAGGCTGATTATAAAAGAAAACTTCTGCTCGGCGCTTGTTTAGATAGCATATTTAGTTCAGAAGAAATTAATATAGCTATTGAAAATTAATGCAGTAATAATTTAAAACAATTTATAAAAAATAAAGTTGTAATTGATTTGCATGCCAATAAAATAATTGTATTATATTTCTTCTGTCAATTCTATAATATGAAGCTCTAGTACAGTTCTATTTTATTTCTGGAAATGCATCAAGGATGATTCCATTTATGAGCTTAACAGCAGACAAACCCAAAATAAACTGTACAAGCAAATAAACGTAGTATAAATATGGTAGGAGAAAAGACATGCTAAATAAAAGATTAAAAAAAAGAATTGTAACATGTTGGCGTTTTTCAATGAATTCTGAAATAAAGTACATTACCTAATCCATTTGATAATAAAAATCCCTCTTCTTTAAACATATATCCTAAAAATATGCTTCAATATACATTTAAGAAATAGAAGCTCATAATAAACCATGAAAAGCAAATAACAAATATATATATATAAACGAAGATCCAAAAATGCGGGACAAGATTTTCTCTCTTTAAATATTGCACCTAAACCTATACTTCCAATTACAGAGTTCCATCAGGAAACATGAGCAATTCTATGAAAATACTTTTTCTTCTGTGGAGGTTGATAATAGAAAGTTTTTTTAAAAAAAAATGATTTTTGCATGACCCTTATGGGGAAAAAGTGTCGATTAGTAAAATTTTTCTCTTACCTTCCTCTATGAAAAACAATTCACAATTCTATCCACAAAATTCATAGAGATATATGCATGTCTTTAAATTTTGAATTACTAATTGTTAATTTAGACGGTAATATTTATTTCAGAAATGCAAATTTATTCAATACAGATATATTGTCATTTGCAAATATTTGTGCAATAGTATGTTATCCAATCATCATAACTTCAAAGGAATTTTAGATCACGCATGAATTTATTCAATATGGTTGGTCAACAGTTGCAACATCGGCTTTAGAAAGAATGGAAAAGAAACATGAGAAATTGTGCATTAAAATATTTCAAAGAAGATAGCAATTATTTGCACCCACTTGTATGCTTTTAAATAAATTGCACATTCCAGTTACAAAGAACATTGGATTATGCTACGTGCAATTATAATTCCTACCTAATGGCAGAAGAGTACAGACGGCATTTTCTGTATCACCGGCATCCTTCTGGAAAGAGTGTTAAGCGAACTATTTAACGATTATAAAACTATAAAACTCGTATTTTCCCGTAGAAGAACGAGAAGGATGAACGCTTATAAATGCGATACAGAAATCGCAATCTTAACTTTTTCATCAAGTACCCTCATGCTTCTATAAGAACAATCATCTCAGAATTCATCATTCCAAAACCGATGTTATAAAGAATAATTCTACATATTAAATAATATCCATATAGTATTTGTAGAATGCATGGGTTGATACAACATTTACATGGGGCAGTTACACTTATAATTAACACTTATAATTGCATGGGCAGTTACACTTAGAATCTTACAATCGTGCCCAAGCAAATGCAAAATCAAATATTACTTTTCAGAGAAAAACAGTTTTGATTGGCGAATATTGCTTTAATCGAGATCGAAATATTATTTCTCAAAACTATAACTTTTGTAACGGTAATTATCCTTCTTCGTAGAAGTTCTATAAACATTTTAAAGATTCTATATATGCATGGTGCGCCAATTTTAGAAACACTTTAGTTGGTTCTTTTCTGTACAATAGTATGCTGAACGGTGGCTGATATAGTTAAATATTTTTATAGACATTATTTCGAACTAACTGATGGATTGATTTTAGCATTACACGCTCTGTAAATATATGTCAATGAATTCAATTAGCTTATCTTTAAGTCAAAAATTATGAACTATCAATTTTGTTAGAAGAATACTACTCTGCATAAATGGCGAACGGGTTCATTTTTAAGGACTTCACTCAATGCATTATCTGACTATTTCTTAAATTTTAAGGAAAAGAAATGCGTTATTATTTTTTTTTTGGCTTAGTCTTTAAAATAATGTCTGTATATTATTCTTGAAAATTACAATGAAAATCTGACTCTAACCCTGTATGAAAAAAATGGCCTAATTTGCCTTTTAATATCTCCTCAAATTTTACAAGGAAAATTATGAAAATTCTTATCCATCTAGATGAATGTATGAAAAACTTACTAAAAAGTTGCCATTATGGAAGCCTTATAAAATTTTAATTATTTAATATTCAGAAGTCAAAATATTTTCATACGTTTAGGGATCTATTTAATGACATTTTGCAACTAGGAGAACTAGTTTAATTGAAAAAGTTAAAGAAACATACATTTGTTCTCTTTTTGTGGAATTCATTTAAAGAATATGAACCGATTTCTTTATTCTGGAATGCATATAATGGACAATTTTGAAAATAAAGAACGAAAAGGATGATATACATTTATTAAAGGAAAAACAATGTATTTAAATGAATGAATGAATTTCATTCATTGATTTCTTCTTTTGTATGAATTAAGAATAAACAATTAATTTCTAAATACGGTGAGTGTTATGTATTCCTATAAAAACACATTTTGACTTCATTCGTGCCTTAACGTATTGTTAAATATTTCATCTTTGCGTATTCTTGATAATTAATAATGGGGTATATCATTAAAGCAATGTCTGTACGATAATTTTCAAAGAGTAAAAATGAAATAAAGCAAATAATTTTTAAGCAAAATGTGTTATTAAAAAGAATCTGGAGCTTAGCAAAATATTTGAAATATCTCGAAGAAAATACACAATAATTTAAATTTAAACTATTCTTTAAAATTATATAATTATCTAATGCAGCTTTTGATGTGAGCAGCAATATATGTATATATTCTAAAGTAATAATTTATATATATTTAACAATTTTGATAATTTCGAATTAATAATTGATCAGTCATATAGAGACATTTTTAATAAATGTTTTCATTTATTATGCGTAAAAATACCAGAATTGAAAAAATGGAGTAAACAGAAATGGCAACACAGATTTTTCTAGTCAACAACACTGGTCCTATAAGAAGTCTAGTAAAATAAAAATTGAAAAATGAAATGAAGCAAGGCGAAGTAAGAAATCAGTATGTTGTGAAATTATGGCTATTTACCCTGTCGTCTGCGAAAGTTTGTCGTAACACCCGTTGAACAATTTGAGTTTGGAAGTGAGAAGCAATATATTGCGTGAATATGGTAATATTTAAATTTTAGAATCATAAAATTTGTCAACATGTCATAATATAGTTGTCTAGAAAGGGACAAGTTTTCTATTTTTGTAGAAGTCCTCTCTTCAAGAAAATAAAAGCAAAATATTTTTTTAATCAATTTTATCATTTTTTTTATTTCTGTTGATATGGATCTTTAGTATTTCTGTTGTAAGATGAAAGTCTTTTTATTTAATTTTTGCTAAGTCCTTACATCATATCTCAACAAAATAATAAACAACGTATTATTCTTATTTCATATATGACAAACTTATCGTTTTGTACAAACCATCTAATTATTCCTTTATTTGGATAAATCTCCTAGTTGTTGAACTTTAATTTAAGCAACTCGACAAATTATCATCCAAAAATTGACGTTCGGGTATCATCTCTCAACGAATGATTTCTTTGTAGCTAAATTGCTGTTATGTTCAACATTATTTTCTACTTTGTTATAAATTGAGTTTACTGATTAAACGGTCATTTGAATTTATTATAAGAGAAGGATAAGGAAAAAAAAAAGAAATAAAATCCTTCTCAATGAGGCAAATGCTCTTGACTTAAATAAAAGTGGTGCTATTTCTTATGCTTTTATATTGCTATATCTTTTCGTAGACATTTTCTCCTTGAAATTGCTTTTTATTTTACACGCTTTCAGCAATGTTATATTTTTTGCATTAAGTGGAGATTTTGAAATGGTTTATCCATATCTTTTTTTTTCTTCCTTAAATGCTTTTATGTTGGGTAATGTGGTTTCAAGTTGACACTTCTTCTAGCATTTTACAAACGGCCCAAAATAAACATGGCATTTTACTTTCTGGTATATGAAGTACAGTAAAAATAGAATAATCATAAAAAAAAAGAAAAAAAAAACTCTAATTTGAGATTTTGATGAATTTCTAAATTTTAAATCTTTCCGAGTTTGAAAATCTCATTTTTGGTATCATGTTTGTTTGTCCGTCTATGATAAATATAATTTGAAAGCGCATTGAGAAATACTGATGAAATTTGGAATAAGAGTTTTACACCAAATTTGTTGATTTTTATCAAATGTTGCGCGAAATCTATTCAGAGGAAACCTGTCTGCACGGCTGTTCGAAATTAAGCCAACATGATAACTACAAAACGAAGGCAGTAAAATAGAAGATATTTGGTGAACAGAATTAAAATCTTAAACATTGGTACCTATCAAATTTCGAATTGCATTCACTTTGGGATTGAATTTCTGTCCATTTGTACTTTCATAAGAATGTAAACACTTTTACTCAAAACATGAGTGAAAGACAATATGTGATTCTGTGACTACAACTGTAGTTTTGTATTAATTTTTAGTTTTAATATCAATTTATTCAATATAGGCTGGAAACAATGCGCTTAAATCAGAAATAAGATTTTCTGATAATTATTGATGAATTCTGGGAATTAATTGTCAAAAATATCGTTGAAGATTACAGAAGAGATTCAGTAAAAAGTGTAATTCAAGTCAAAAGTCAATATTTCATAATTATTGCTTGCCAATGTCATGTAAGGTATTCGCGGCCTAACTCAGGGTTCACAATTTCATGCGAGAGAAGGATAATAACTTTATTAGAGAGTATCCAAGGAAGATATGGAGAGACTATTCCTTTTAATTTATTCAGTGGAGCTTTATATAAAATTCTTCAGATGCGTGAACAATTTCGTATAGTTCATAAATGATAGACATTTCATCCTAATTCATGACTATCAAAATCTTTCACTTGAAAATGGAAATCGAATTAAAACAAAGATACTGAACTAATTTCCAAAATCCTCCTCCCTCCAAAAAATTATAACAAGATAATATTTTGAAACGTGATAAGAAATCTTTCAAAAATATTTATTAAAATACTCCCACTTAACCCTCAACGAAGTTGAAAATATGGCGAAGAAATATAAATAAATAAATACTTGAATTGTTTCTTATTTTGTACCATGATGGGAAATGTATCCATTAAAGTATTTCGAGAAATAAACATTTAAACATAAGAACTTTTAAATAAAAATAGTGATACAGAGCATATCTATATCATTTCCACCATAGGATAAAATAATTTTAAGAAAAGGGAAATATCTGATTTAAAAGATACAATAATTCATATCAAGTTAAATTCAATCATATATTTCAAAGATTCGAAAAAAATATTCTTGTATCTGACAGAGTATTGGTAATTAATACAGATAAGCTCTCATGAATTAGCTTGTTAACTTCGATATCAGATAGTTAAGAATATTTTTGAGAAGGGAAAAGTTTGAAAAGAATTTTAAATAGTAGAAACGTATTTGCAATAAATATGACTAATCGAACTGAATAGACTTCTCACTTTTCTACGAAACATTGTAGACGAATTTTGTAGTCCGTGTTAGTGCAATGCAGTCAGATCTTAGAAACTTTGATTCATTCACATCTTCTAATTTATAATAGTAGACTCATATGATATCACGGAATTTTGACGACTTACTTGCTAATTCCTATGAGCAAGTCCTATCCCCTTGCAAATTCCTATGAGCAAGTTATAATGAGTCAAACTAGACCCATTGAAAGGACGTGCGTTTCATACATTATACGTGTATACAAGGCGTGCATATACACACATAATAAAAACGCTATCATTTTCAAAAGCTATGTTACTTAAAATGGACTACCGATTTTGATAGTCGAGAATACCTCAGTCATTTTATTTCCTTATTATAGGTTATCCTGCATATATTATAATCATGAAACCATTTATGTTGTTGAAAATGCATCATTTTATACATTTCAATGACAATGTCATATTAAAAATGTACAATAATCTATCAGTTAGAGTGAAGAGTTCATTTAACCAGTCTCGTTATATTTTGATTCATATGCAATTTCTTTCTGGAAAAAGAAATATTTTAGTCTAGATCATTTTCTTGTGCTTCTATTTGAAACAAATTTATTGCTTAAAATTTAAATATAATTAGACATTTTAATACCACTGACAATTTGAAATTTAAATTTAGTTGACGTTAAATTAAGCTTTGGAAAAATCAATAGGAGTCTTCTGGCTAATAAATAACTTATATATATATCACATCATTTACTTCATTTTAAGTCGAATAATTTATCAAATATAAATGCTATATATATCTATAATATGAAATAAAATTATGATACGTATGTATATATTATAATTTTTTGGCTTTGTGCTATTAATAGATTTGCAATATATATAGACATTTATATGAAATATTCTATCAAGAAAAAATATCAATTAACATTTTTAAAGTATTGTAGGCAAGTAATATGATTACAAAATGTTTGCATAAATTTCGAAACTAAATGACATATGAACTCTTTCTTAATATTCATTGATTTGTTAAGATGCATGTTATTAAGATGTTTGTCTTTAATGAAAGAAACCTGGTTTTATTTTAGAATTATAAAATGATTAAATATTTATTTTCTTCCAATATTTTTACAAATATATATTCCCTATTTTCTTTCAATATTTTAAAAACATTTATTTCAAGTACCTTTACAAATAGTTTTTACAAATTATAAAATAATTAAACATTTATTTTCTTTCCATATTATAGGTACAATATAGTATTTCTTGTCGTAACATACATCATCCCAATGAGCTGCATGGCAGTCACTTACACATGGATTGGCTGCATACTTTGGGGGAGCAAAGTTATTGGAGAAAATACTGATCCTCAAAATCACGTGATAAAATCGAAGCAAAGGGTAAGAATTATTTGTTTCGATGAGTGTTAATACTATCGCAAATATATGTTTTTTTTAAATATGATAATTGGTAAAAATAATCGAAAATACTACAAATTAAAGAATAAACTTTTATTAATTTGTACAATGAATGCATTTAATGGCTTAATCTTTGATACACGGAGAATACATTTAATTTATATATTTTTCCTTCCTATGGAATGAATTGCGTTTTATAAATTCAAATGCATTATTGAATGATATAAATTCAAACACATTACTGAATAATGTCAGAAACTGATTCTCAAACGTTTAATTTCATTTTAAATAGGTTTCAAGGAATTAAGTTATTTGTATTATTAAAATTATTCGTCTAGAAATTTCGATCGATATTTTTTGTATTATTTTTATTTTTGATATTACTAATCCCAGATGGTCTAGGAAAGCTAGATAATTTCCATGAATCCAAATACTTGCAAAAAATTGTTGAATACAATCGATAATTGAATAAAATTGTAGTAAGGAAAAAAGAAAAGAAAAATTATTTAGGAAGATGTTTTATAAATGTTGATTTATCTGATATATTAATCCCTCCGGGGAGCACCTTGAAATGAGGATGAGATGCTTCTGGCATGATGGTTGGATCTCGCCACCCTGGAGGGTACACTAATAGGAGGGGGATCTGACTCCTCCTATCGATGACGGGAAGTACTTTCTTCTGGGAGGGTTGTACCGTGACCGGCGACGGCCTTTAGGACTTAACCACAGTTCCTGCCAATGTTGCTGTTGCGGCGGTCCGGTCATTCAGTTTTTATGGTTTAAATCCGTGTGCCTTCGTGGTGGGTTGGAGAGTTAGATGGCTGACTTCTCTAATATATTAGCTGCTTTCTTTAATTCAATATTTTGTCCCCTTTTTGAAATTTATTTTTGAATTAAATCGTACTAAATCGGTAATTTTATTTCATTGGTTATAATAAATTTATGAGGTTTGTATAGTAAAATATTTTCTTGCAAAAACTACAAATTTACATATTTTTTTTTCTTTTGTAATGTGATAAAGGACATTTGGTTTTCGGGCTGTTTTGTAAAAGATTTAAATTTTCATCCTCTTGCATATATTGTATTTCAGATCATTTTTTTCCCTTTTTTTCTAAAGAATTTGCATATGCTATTTTCTATATATAAATGCAGATTTCCCCCAAAACATGAAGAAAATTTACGTTTCTCTAGAATCGTTAATAAACAAAATGAATTATTGAATTTATTTGATTATTCATTCATTTATTTCGGACGTCAAATCGTGGTATATAAGTATTCTAAATAATGATTATATTCAAATTACTCTTTATAAGAATATTTTAAATTGGAAAATAATTTTTCAGCCAAAAATCAATGGTTCAAACGGGAGAGAAGGATAAAATAATTTTAACCCTCTAATTCTAAAACTATTTTGAGTTCAGATACCTCAGAATTCTGGACAGCACGGGCTTCCCCTTTAAGATAAGCAAAATTTCTTCCTTACCCTAAAACCCTCAATGCTATCCAATGTTCTTAAGAGACTGGTATATAAAAGGGGTTGCCTTTAAACTGATGTAAGAAGAAACTGAACTAAGAACCGTAAGAACTGATCAAAGAAACTGAACCACCGTAAGAAATGATCTAAGAAAATGTGAGCTTTGATATCTTTTGAGAGTTATCAAAAAACTTCCATGTCCTCTAAAACCATCTGTTCAAACATTTCTGATGAACAAAATATACTTCTTGAGTATTCAACTTCACTCAATCACTCTTAATGGCAGAAGAAGAAATTTTCAGTGATATCCATGCGTCTCGGGAGCCCGTTGTAGTTTCGTTTAATGGGTATTTAAGACCTTACAACACTTACAGAATTAAATGGAAATTTGGAAATTTAAATGGTATTAAAAAGTATTTTAATTTTTAAAGATATGTAAGCATTTTCTTTTTTTATGAAATTATAGAATTGCAATTGGGAAAGTAGGGGGTCTTTAAAATTAAATTTCCATTTGTCATGGCCATAAAAAGAAAAGTGTAGAAGAAAATACATCAAATTGATGATAATTTGTGAGAAGTATAAGATTTTTTTCCAAATAAAGAAATATGCCCTAAACCTATACCACATCTAATTCCGAAAGAAGAAATTTTTAAATTGAAAATGTCATTTTTGGTTGTTTTATTTTTTCTACTTCTGTAAAACATTTATAATGCCAAACCGTTTCAGTACTCAATGTTTTGTTTGCACAGCTTGCATTAGTTCTATAATACAATTCTTGGAAAATCTTCGGCATATTTTTTTCGATGACACTACAGTATAGAAATTTGAATTGATTATGGTTCAAAACAAATATACGCAAACATCTAACATCTATAAAGTCATCAAAAAATCATGTATTGTGCTTATGTGGTTATAGTGTGGTTAAAAAGTTATGTATTATAGTTCTCAAGATGGCAGCTCCTTATCTCTATCAGTTGAGTGATTAAGTATGAACTACACATACCGAGACTACATATTATTCAAGCAGTGCCTATAATTAACGGCAACAACTATAATCATAAAATCTTGTCCAAGTATCTAATAGTGTATTGGCTATGAGCTATTCAATAAGATCATCTGCAACGCCACTCAGCCTCCAAATACTATTATCTGTTGATAATTTCCAAACTTGAGGCATCACCATATATCACTTGAAAAGTCACGACAAGAGAATAAGGAACAAATTAGTGTTCCATGATAAGATCCTAAAAATACTTTATCATTTTTATTGACTATAGACTCTTTTTAAACGAGACAAAAACATAGGAATTGAACTCTTTTTCTATGTACATTGAAATGTTTCAAAATATGAAAAATAAAAAATCCTTTAAACATGCAAACATAAAGTAGAAAATAACAATTCAAGTTTTTAAAACCTGGAAGCTCTTTCTTTGAGGTATATATATATATATATATATATACACACAGAGTGTTTAAGAAATGAGATGAGGTATTGAGTGTTCTGTAATGTGTTATGTACTGCACGAAATATAACAAAATTTGGTCACTATACACATTTAGGCATGCGATTTCGATTTATCAAGGAAAAAAATTAGTGCCAACAAAAGCCGATAAGGAAAATTCTAACGCTGGAATAGAAAACTTCATTACGTAATTTGCATGTACGGGCACTTTACGAAACGATATTGGGGATAAATGGAAGGGTTGTCGGTATTTATGTCATTCTGCAAGTATTCGCCCGTAGATAACGTTATCAGTACGGGAACGTGCCTTATAAGTCAAGCGGTTTTAACAGTGAGATGAAAATGTCAGGGCTGCTCTTCGTAAATACTGGTAGTTAAAACAGTTATATAAAAAACCGATAACTATAACTAACTTACGAAGAATGGTAGAAATAATTGAAACAACAGGGATTCTTGGTGGGCAACCAGGTCGAGGATGATTTCTGGTTGTGGGACTACTTGAAAGCTTGAAATGCGTTGTGTATCAAGGACCTGACATTCCTACTTTAAAAGAACAAATAACGTTACATGTCAGACGAATAAATGAATATATGCTGCGAGCCACTGTTGAAAATCTTGTGTACCACATACAATTAATTATTGGAACATCAGGCTCACCTTCAGTAAAATTTGTAAGTTGCTATAATAAAGGTTTTTGTTGGTATTTGGTGTGTTGTTAATTTTTGTTCCCACTGACAGTTATGTATTCTTTTTTCTCACATTATGCACTCGCAGCAACAGAATTTCCCCTATCGGTATTTACTTTTTTCTTTGATAAATCGAAACCTCATACTTTAATGTGTGTGGTGGCCAAATATATATATATATATATATATATATATTTAAAGCAATTATTTTTTAAGGAGTGTCGTGGTCGATGGCAGAGAAAATACATTTAAACTTTGCTTTCATTCCGTCCCTGGAGGCATAATTATATGCAAGCAAGAAACGACGAGGTACGTCAATTCACAGCACGTACAAGGTGAATAGAATCAGGAAATAAGAGAACATTTTAGAATAAAGTTAATATGGACGAAATTAAGATAAAATTAGAAAGTTACTTAGGATTTAATTTAGATTTAGAGAAAATTATAAGTATTAAAATTTTAAAATACAGTTGAATAAGTATAATGAAATTTTGAAGTAAATTTTTGAACACAAAATTATAACGCAAATCATAATATATTATGTTAATAAAAATAAATTTTGTTGGAAAAAAAACTCACAGTTAGAACAAAGCTATACATTAAATTAGGAAAGTTACGAAGCATTTCTTTTATGAAAAATTATGTTCTAATATAAAAAATATCTGTGATTATTCTAATAGTTTACCCTAGCTTCTGGCCATGTGACTTATTCAATTTTACTATTCTTTTTAACTAGTTTTTTAGGAAAGTTCGATTTAAAGCTCTCAAGATTAGAAAACTCGAATCTATTCTAAAAACCATATTGATTATCTAAAATAAATTCAAAAAATAAAATATACTAAACATTTTTTAAGACTGGAGAAAATATTTTCAATCATATCATCAAAGGAATGTATTATTGTAAAATCTGCCATCTGCTGGTAAACTATTCTTCAGTATGAAAATGTGAAATTGCTCGTGGGCTTTTTATTTCAGTATTGCCCAAAGTAATAACATACAAAAGTTTGGAATCTCTTTCATTTTTATTAACTTTTATTTCGAAAGCTATATAGTAAAAACAGAATATACAGAATCAAAGCACAAAAAAGTAACTATTTGTGTGACTTTCTAGTATTATTTGCTCTCTAAACTTAGCGTTTTACTGCCTTTATCGACATTTTTTTTAGCGATTTAAAGTATATCAATTGAAAACGAGCAATAGTTTCTGGAACCTACTGTTTTCAAATAGAAGTTGATGACAAATAAAAAAGAAATCAGAAGTTCTTTTATGATTCACTTTCAGTTTTTTTAAGAAAGAATAAGGTTCACGATAAAAAGAGACAAATTTTAATTTCAATTTTAACTTTTAAAATATCAAATTATTTTTATTAATCCTAGCTGTATTTTAAATGTTTAATATCTTCATAAATATATCCTTTCAGAATGGTGCATTCGTGTTAAATAATGTTTACATTTTCAAAATAGGATACAATTGATTTTTTTTCCTAATATGTATTAAAACTTCTCGAGAATTCAGTACATTAATCCGGTACGTCGAATAAGAAAATGTTGAATCAGATTCTTTTGTACAAATAAATATTTAAAAATTGTGAGTTTGCAGCCAAAAGTTGAAACAGAATTAATGTTAAAATCTTCTATAATATAATATAATGAATTCTAATTGCAATGTTTATTGGAATTTCGACACTTGTCGGTTTGTTAAATTCATTTCATTTAATATACAGCTTTCTCTAATTAGGGAATCTCACAGCATATGTAATGCTGATTACTATGCAGTTCCTCGTTTATTAAACTTAAACACTTAATATACACGGTTTCTCCATTTAACGTGTAATCGCGTGAGACAATTTTAGATACCTGATGTTGGTTTATTAATGTAATATAACGTCTTGAAACTGATTACAGAACGCTATGATTTGTTGTATAAATAAAGAAACAATGCAAGTTGTCACCTTTTACCTAAGCCAAGAAAATAATTGAGGAAGAATATGTGAAATATTATTTGTCTTAGTTCATACGAATGAAGAAATTTGCAAGTTGTTAAGGTGAAACATAACTTACGAAATTTGTCACTAACAGCCCATGGATTTCAATTTTAATAAATTTATTTAATCTTTTTATACAATGTAATTAAATATATTGATTTTGGAAATACTTTATGGAAAAATGCTTCTAAAAATTATTGTTTAGTTGAATTGATATTATTGTACAATATTAAAATTGAATAGTTTCATTTTTCTAACATTTACACGAATTTCTTATATCCATATTTATTATTATGAAAACATATTAAGAAATGTACAATATGAACTGCTAACAAATAAGAATTAAAAAAATTTGCTATCTTTTGCATTAAATACTTGGAATCCATTGTATATAATAAAATGAATTTGTTTTTCAGGTTGTGATTATGCTAGTTGCTATTATGCTGCTATTTGCTATATGTTGGCTACCTTACCATATCTACTTTTTGTATACCTATTACAATTCAGATATTCTTCAAACTCATTTCATTCAGCATGTATATCTTGCTATTTATTGGCTTGCTATGTCGAACTCTTGTTATAATCCTATAGTATACTACATAATGAACGCAAGGTAAGTAAAGTAATATTTTAATATTTACCTGCATATAATTAAATGAATGCTTTCTTAATATCAGGTAGTTACAATATTCATGGTCGAATAACTTGTTTTATTACTAGGATTCTATCATATAATTCAAAAAAATAATTTTATTTTACAATCTTGGAGTTCTGAAAATTGTTAAATTTGTCAACTTAATCCTCACTCTTTACTGTAATAATAGTAAAAATGTCAAAATTCAAATGTAAATAATTTTGAAAATGCAGTTGCAAGTTACGTTACAACGGAAAAATACGAAACCTTTAATCAAAATAATTGTTCTATGACATCTGTCATTTGTTTTTACACATATTGCAACTTTTAGCTTAACATGATTATTAGGAATTAAAGCCATTTTTCTAATTTTATACGCTGATCGAAATTAATTATTTTATTCCAGCCGACCCGTCATAAAAGTAAGTTGAAAAGTAAGAGAGTTTTCAGCAAAGATTGAGTTGCGACTGCCCTATTCTTGGTGTTCAAAAGAAAAACGAAAAAATGCAGAAAAGTGCAGATATAGATGTAAAACAATATAAGTTCAATATAATGACCATTCAAAAATTTGAAAATGAACATAATTGTCAAGGGGAATCCTATGCTGATGCTGATGTTTCTTGGGGAAAAAAAACTGTGGACGTAAATTTCAAGATCATGGAGGAAAATTTTTAAAAACCAAGAAGTATTTCTTTAAACACAAGAAATGTCATAATATTATCAATTCATGCGATTGATGTTGCCAAACTATACAATACCAAATTTGGAAAAAAAGAAAAAAGTCTTAAATATAGTTTCGACCATCATCAAACCATTTCTCGAAAAAGAGAGTATAAAAGAAAATCTTCGCAGAGAATGAATCCAACCAACAAATTTAAAATGCATTAACGAAATTATTAAAGAATTCAGAAGCTATCTAATCCAGAAGCTACTCTAAAAATAAAATTTCGGTAAAATGTTTTTATTTTATAGTTTTATTTAATTTAGTTCATTGATAATAAATACTGCGTCCCATATTCATTTTCCTTGATACTATTATAATGAGATGAATTAAATTCATCCAACATTACTATTAAGATGTACAAAATTAAATTTGTAAACTGCTACACTCATTAACTGAGAAAGAAATAAGGTTTTAAGTTTTCAGAATTTTACTTTTTAAAATTAATTTCTTGAAATATCTATTTTAATATACCCCGCTGAAAATGTTCAAAATTCTTCTGGATGAATTCAATTCCTTTTAGCAAAGCGTAAAACTTAACAGTCGTATTTTCTTCATGAAAATAATTTCATTATTCAGAATTGCATTGATCACCCTTTTCCTTTTCGAGATTTAGGAGTTTCAATTTGATGAAATGTATCTAAGCGTAATTAATTAATGCGCCCAATTCAAACTCAAGTTTTTTTCTCGAAGTCCTTGTTAAATTAATTATTGATTAACATACTTAACTCGTATTTAGTTATTCAATTGTCAAATCTCTCGAAATTCAAGGAATAGTAAGAATTATTAACTAAAACTAATATTTCCAAATATATGTGTAAAATTACCTATATTTAATTTTCTGTTCGTAACCTTGCAGATATGGAAATATTGGCTCTGAGAAACAGCTAAATAATTCAATTAAATTGATTAAGAAATTGTTACTATACCAAATATAGCATTTTCGGGATATTATATTTTATTATAATAATAGCATTATATACTCTTCTAATGCCAGGAATTTTCGAGTAGAGTATAAACGAAAGACGCATCAGTTGCAGAAAAATAAATGCGATTTGGTAGACATTTTGGCCACATCTTTAGACTGCAATTTATTATATAAAATTATTGCAGATCAATATGAAAATATATGTGTGTGTGTGTGTGTGTGTTTGTGTGTGTGTGTCTATAAGAATTATTTAAAACAGTGAACCATACTGACATGCAATTTTTGCATTCTATTCTGAGGTCTACTTTAATATCTACTACGCAATTTCTGATATTGAAAAAAAATTATTTCCTAAAATATTCAGCCCAGTAAAAGTATATTAATCTATGGTATTATGTAAAATAAATAGATAAAACTAAAGTATTGCTCAGTTTTGCACCTGTAGCTTCCGAAATTATCATTGTTCGAAAATTTTTTATATCTGACATTTCTCTTTGAAATTAATTAAGGTGCAAGTTTATTGCGTTAATTTAAATATTGTTTTTAATGTAAGACATTCCAGTTGGCTATTTATTTAATAAAAACATATTTTAAAACGAATTTAAAATAATATTTTATGTATTTTTATGCGCGATTTTTTTTTTGTTGTTGTTATTTTTGCTTAAACTGTTATAATGCAAATATTTGTATTTCTAAGTTCTCAATGTGAGAATAAATTATTGTATAAAATGAAATCATGAAATGAGGTTGTAATAAAATTTAATAAATTCAATCTAAATAATAAAGAATGAGTTTAACTATCTGGAGCGAAATAATACAAATTTAATTCTGTAAGTCTCGGAGTGCAATGAACAAACTTAATTTGGAATTGCATGGTGTATAAGTGATATAAGTCAAATGCAATACACAAGCTTAATTTTGGAAATTAATATCTATCTTGAAAGCTAATAAAAGGATATAACGTCAAGATGTATGGAAAATAACGGGAAGTTAGGAACTAGAAGGATGATTTTATAATCACATGAAAAACGTAACATGCAAATTCATTCCACTGCTAATGTGAAAATAGAATACTTTCGATTTCATATAAATTGAATTTTTAATAAAATAAAAAAAGAAACAACACTAGTAACCATTAAATAAAGAATACTTTTCCTAATGTTTTGTTCTTGAATTTAAGCAAGCTTTGACATCATAGCTGTTAAAAACTATTTTCAAAGTGATTCATTGTAAATTACGTCATAAAAGCAATAGTTTTGTGCAATCATATTGTTCCATTTTACCGAACTATAAATTTATGTTCTTTTAAACTGAATTCAAATATACAAGTGCGTGCTATTGTCTAAATTATATGCAGTGTTGCCAAAAATGGTCTCAGCAAAACGCCTTTTTGTTGCAACTTTCCAAATTTGTAAAATGATTTTCCTTTAATATAATCATACATTTTCAGATTTCGTGGATACTTCCAAGAAGTGGTATGTGTGCATAGAAAAATGAAACCATCTGAAGTCATGAGATTTGGAGAAACTGGAAGATCAATTCCCCTCATAGCAAAAGCATCCATTATAACCTCCAACAGAACTCGGTCGTGCAGAATGACACAGCCTCGATTTCAAAGAGAATGTGACCCTGAATGCCAAGTGAAAGGAACTTCAAATGACCTTGAAGCTGCAATTTGAAACCACTTTAATTAAACTACCAATTTCTATTCTCATAATTCACAAATGTAATGGCTCTGGATGAATTGCCTCACTCGCGAAGCACATGTTTTGAAGCTTTCGAACACTTCGCTCCTGTCAAGCACTATAATGATTTCATCTAGTTTTAAATGTGCAAATTAAGACTGAAGTTAGTTCAGAATTTCAATTAACTTTGAGAGAATAATTAGCTATTAAATTTAGGCATTTCCTGTTTTGACTGAATTTGTATAATTATCTTCATGCTGGATGGTGTTTCTTTCTCTGTATTGATTGTGATAATTAAGCAACTTAATTCAATAAATGTTTGTTGTCTTCGTAATTAATTAATTTGAATTCTGTGAAATGGATAAAGTTTCCGACAACATCTGTTTCATTACAGAAGGATTAATAATATTTTAAATTGTGAGCTTCTTATCTGTAATTCTTTCTCAGTTATATAAATCGATTTC
>JAPMOR010078807.1:4268-30926 GCA_026543865.1 Argiope aurantia
ATTACATTATTTTTATTAAAGTCAATCTGGTGCTTTCCTCACTTTTAAACATTATGAGTTCAATCACAAAAAAAAAAACTTGGATTTGTTACAAATTGATTTACAAGTATATGGTTATAGTATGCAGTTAATGTGTTTTTTAGCACCAAAGCCAATTATATCAGGAAGGAAGTGGGATTTCGTCATATCTCTCCTTTCTCTGCTTCAGATCTTCATCTTTCATCAAGAAACAAATCTCTAAAATATTAGTAAATCTGTCTATTAAATGGCAGAAACTATGGATGCCGACAGCTATCTGCACAAGTCTGCTGCAGCACTTTTTCATTGCGAAATACCAAGGATGACCTGTGTGTGAAAAATAGTATCGATTTGCATAATATAAAAAAAAATCATAGTATGTTACTTATTTATTTATTTTTTTTTTTTTGAATAACAGAATACTTTTTTCCTTAAAATAGTCCTTCTTTTTCCAGGAATCTTCCTTATATTCAGTTGATTAAAGTACCTAATAATATAATGAATACGATTTAGATACTTATGAATACAGAAAATTGATGATTAATATATGTTTAATGATTTATGCAATTAAATGTACATTAAAGAAAATATTAAATGATATATGCCTTGTGTGACAGTATTAAAGTATTCTTTGTAAGCTCTTTACTCTAAATCATTAAAACAATCGTGGTCTATATATATATATATATATATATATATATATATATATATATATATGAGTAAAATACTCAAAATCATTAAAACAATCATTATAATTGATCTTTTATTCTAATAGTATTGATGATTTATATCATTTTTCCTCTTACCCAAATTCTCACCCGTTGAAATATTTCATGAAATTTTTGAAGAAATATATTGCATATTTTGAGAAAAAACCAAAAATAGTTTATATGAACAAATGAATGAACAGTATTTGTTGCTACCGAATATATTTCATGATGGATTTTAAGTCCAAATTATTAATTCCAAACTCATATTTTTAATGAATATTATTTGTTAACATTGATCAATAATATAGTGAAATATATTTTATTAATAATATTATAGCTACGCTTATGCAAGTAGAATGATATTTTAGAACAACCTCTAACATTCTTAAAATAACTTTAGAAAAAATTAAATACTTTAATTTATATTTTGCAGATGAATACATTGACTAAGTTTCAAATTTTTTTTAATGAATTCCGTATGAAATAGTATTTTCATGTACATGTTACATTATCTGTGTTATATATATATATATATATAAACGAACAATTTCTATCGGTTTAAAAGTTCTTTTTACATTAAAAATCATGTTTTTATTTTGAATAAAAAAATTTTAAAAACCACAAAATAAATTCACATTTATTTTCCACCAACATAAAAGATGAACTTAAAACAAAACAATTCTTTAAATTTATATTTTTAACAATTTGAATTTTGCAAATTATTTTTTCTCTTAAGAATACAATAAGTAAGTTGTGAGAACATGTATATAATCTTCATCTTTTCTTATTTTCGTCTTTTAAATATTTATTTTACCATTTAGCTAATTTAATTGTAAATATTGATAGTTAGCGTAATGTATTTTTAGAGCTTCACTTTAGTTCTTCACTTTATTGAATAAAGAAGAACTAAATTTGGGAAGCAAAGTAACCTCATTTAAATAAGTCAAATTTCAATGAATTGGACAATCAAAAGCACAAATATAGTTAAATAGAATGTAATAAATATTTATATAACATTATATTTGTATTTGCATTTTAGTTTGTCTAGCCATTTTAAGCAGAAAAAAACAGACAAATATATTAAAAATAAAATGAAATATCTCTGTTGAGTTTTTAATTAAAGCACGAGTAGAATTTAGGTTATAAAATTGGCGGTAAATGTAGATAACAATTTAAATGAATTCTATTCCTTGAGCAGTTCAAGTTAGATTAATGTTTCCTATTAGAACGGATGTTTAAAAGAAAATTATGTTTCCATTAATGTCGATTAATGATTTAACTACTCATATCTCAATAATCAATGGTTTTATCATAAAAAATGCAGAATTTCTGAAAGAAATAAAAAAAATTCTGGGTTAGATATTTTATATGCCAGTTTACCAAAATTATGAGTGTTTAGCTAATTTTTCATTTTGATTCATTCAGAGGAAGTTGTCTGCAGGACTGCCCGAATATAAATTCGCCTTATCAAGACAATTTTAATGCTAAGAAAGTTAGATAGATAAAATTTGGTGCGCAAGTTTAAGCATCTAGAGTTCATTAATGTAGAAATATATATGAAATAGCGGGTTGGCCATTTGTCTGCCTCTGTCTTTCCCTTGTGTATAAACAAATAAATAAAAATTATGAATTAAAAAACTATAATTAATTAATTTTAATTAAAAATTACAAATAAACACGTAATATACAATACGAAATAATAATAATAATATACGATAAAAATAAAATGTAATATACAATCATTCAAAAACATAACAACTCAATTAAATGAAAACATCGTTAATAAAGGGTCATCTTCCGTTTATTGATCCTTTTAGTCTTTAACCGTGCTGCCATCGGATAGATGTTTTCCAAACAATAATATTTTCAAATAAAAATTTTCCCAAAATAAAAAGAGTTTCCATCTTTAAAACTCATAAAGGAAATGATCTATTGTTTATTTTAATAATAATTTCGCACAACGTTATTTCCTTGCTTCGTATCAACAAATTCCGTCACTGAATAGATGGGAGTATATATTCAGCAACAGAAATGAAGAAGAATGTTTTGTGTACATTAATATCAGTGCAAAGTACTTTTGTCTCAATCATTGCTTTAACCATAATCAAGTGAAAAATAGAAAAACCACGAATGAAAATGAAATGAATAAAGAAAGCGATATCACCAGAAGGAAAGATAAATAACTACTTAGAGAATAAATTATTTTGAATTGTTTGGATATTAAATATTTTAATCGCTTTCGAAAAGGGAGAGAAAGGAATGACCTTATATTTTGTAAGAAATGTTGTATTTAGTATTGCTGGCAGCAAATAGAAGTTAGCATCAATTGATTGGATTTGGATGAAATGAAAGGCTTACAAAGATTTTCAACCTGTTTCATGTACAGTTCTTTATCCTGTTCAACAGTTCTTTAACCTACTTTATCCATAGAGTGGATGATCGATATTCCGCTTATATAAGTTTCTTTTATTTTAATGAGAAAAAATGTATTTTAGTTTGATTGTATTTTATTCTGTTTTATTTTAGCTGTCAACACCAAAATTTGCGATAAAAAGATAAGTAAAATTATGTGTAAATTGTTTATAAGGAATATATAATATATAATATTAATATTTTTGTAATCAGATGTATGTACTGTAAAAATAATTGTTAAAACTGCTTTAGCGTCCATAAAGAAAATCATTTATAATAATAATTATAGTATTATTGACAACGTAATATTTATCGTATTACTCGTCGAAAAACTATTTATTTCATTTTTCATTGAATTTTAAATAAACATTTAAAACAAAAGATCATCTCATTTATGGCCAATGCAAGAAACATCCATAATTCAACTCCTATATTATAATCTAATTTTGAAACCTCTCATGTCAACAATATATACAATCAAAATGTCGAAATTGATTTCAAGTATATAATGATTGTAATATTAACTCCCAAATATTTTAAATATAATATTATTTGAATGCTTAAGATGGGTTCGTTTTAACTTCATAGGCATTTATTACATTTAGGGCAAAAAAAAAAACTGATAAAGTATTGTTACAAATAAATCCAAAATCTGTTCATAAGGTTAAAAACTCCAAGAAGGTGTGTAAAGGATAATCAAGACTTATTCTACCTGAAAACACAAATACATAAGAACAGTATAACATAAGCAGAAAAAAGTAATACATAAGCAGAAAATTGATAATAAATAACTGTAAATGTAAAGCGCTCAAAGAAAATATGCCGGAGAGCCTTCCCTTAATTGCTCGCTTGAGATCAACTCAAATGACTTCTCTTTATTTTTTAATTCTTGTAATATGGCGCCGAGAACAAACGCTTTAACTCGAGTCCTAAGGCATTTATCGCAAAGATTCTTAGAACTCTGATTCATTCATTTCTGTCTCCAAGTTGCCAAATGGTCATCATTTGTCGCCAAGGTCGGAGGTTATTAAGCTGACATCCATTCAGCATCAGTTATAGCTGTCTCTAAAATTATCTTTCTTAAAAACTGAATTAATGTATTGAATACAATACTGCAAATTTATAACATTACTATTGTAATATTAACAATATATTTATAACAGAGAATTTTTATTTCAAAATACGAAATGCCATACAAAGCAGCGTAAATAATTAAATTAGTAATAAATTTCCAGTAAATGAAAAAGCACATTTTATAAAAATAATACTAGTAAGACATTGCAACTATACCAATTTCAGCTTCTCATCCCTCAGGAAACACCATACAATGCATATACAAAATAACAATGGAAGTACGTCGTCTGCAAATGCATTTTCTGAAGTTCTTGCTCTTCTAATGATTTGTGTCATTTGCTAATGCAAAGCACCGAGCAATCCTACCCCATTTTGATTTTTTAAAAATCCCAATAAAAGCATAACAGAAGCATGATAAATTTCTGAAATTAGCTAAGTTATAACAGAAAAAAAAATTAGGGCATTTCCGAAAATAATTATAATGTACGTCTCCCAAACGTTAAAAACAATAAAAGCATATTTAAATACACCAATGTGGAGTCAAAAATCATCCCATCTTAATATTCAGAGGTGAATTCTAATTCTGATGAGCCTTTTTTGAAATTGGGGAGAATCTGAAAAAAAAATTAGTTGACAAATTGTCTCTCAGAATCTTAATGGATTAAATTACATTGTGTATCGTTGCTTCAAAATATTAATAAAATAAACAATTTTCTGCATAAAATCTTCTTATTGTTAATTTGAATTTATTTAAGTTCTTTTCCGTAATAGAGGGAATTATTGAATGGATTATCCTTTTTTAATTTGAAATTGAACTTTTTTAAATGATTTCAGAGAGATTAATTTAAATGATAAATGATGGAAGTTTCTGGAATTTTCAGATCATATAAATACAAATTTCCATCTGAAATGACCAGAGTACACAATTTGCTTAGAAAATATATCATGTAAAAAATAACGAGACCTAAATATTTTTGGGTGAGAATAAACGAATTATAATGATCATGCCTTCTTCCGTGAGCATGATATAAACATTTTGTCACAAGAAATAATGCAGAAAAGTATGAGCGCAGAACCGTTACGAATTGTGTCGCAAGAAAAATAAAATAAATGATGTACATTTAAAGGCCGTCTTTACAAAGCTTTTAAAAAATATGGAGAATGATTTAAAATATTTCTTTCTAATGAATGACAATAAACCGATACCTTTCATTGGATAGAACAACATTGCTATATTCACAATCAAATATAGATCTCCTCTTATAAAGTCGCCAGTTACGTCGTACACAGCCTCAACGAAGCCTGTAGTTTATACATTCATATTGATATATGTTTTATGATAGACATTCTCTACAGCCTTCCCGAAGGAGATACGCCCTGTCATCGGCGAGACCGATCCTCATGTGTGATATCCCTGTTAAGATTGTTCAAACTCCCAAATAACCTACATAGATATAAATTTTTTGTGAACCGACACTGAATTTCGAACCATTTTGAAGACTCCTAGATTGCCATATATTTTACCAGAAATTTTTATATATTTACTGATAATCAATGTTATGAATCCTATTACTATATATTTCTATTGAATATTCTTGTTCACACAAATATAAGCATATATATGCTTGTCTTAATCATGGATACTACTTTCTGAAGAAAATGTGTTTGTGTGTGTGTTATAATGATTGTTTTATACAGTACGTATAATTAATACGAGTTTGAATGCATATTAAGAAAAAATTTAGTAAAAAAAAAAAGAAATATATATATATCTGTTTCAAACTGGAAAATAAAGAGAAAAACAAGAACGCGCACACTCTGGCCTCAAAGATGAAATAATAATAAAAGTCCAGTCGCATTTAGCAAACAGCTGTTCATTACTTATTCCATTTATATAATTAAAATATTGTGCAAACTAAAAAGTCATTCCTCACCAAAAGTCATTCCTCACCAATTCCTTCCAAGTCACCCATTTTGTTAATTTTTATTTCATTTTTAAATTTAAAAAAAGTAATATTTTTATGTCATACAAATTTCATATTAAATCAATAGTGCCCTTCCCTCAACCACAATATATTTCCAAGGGAAATTTCAAATCATTTCCTTATTGTTCATTCTCTATATGGAAAATCCTGAGCACAATTAGTAATAAAATATATTTCTATTTTATAATATGTTTTCATAATGAAATTTATTAAAATTTCAAGAAGTATTGGTTTTATCTTTCACTCTAATTTCGAAAAATATTGTAAAATAAAATTTAGACTGATCCTCCAATTTTAATAACATGACTGATTTCACTAATTTTCGTCGCCAGTTTATTTTGCCACTTTGTAAGCTTGACTCAACAATAAGAATTATTTGTCATTATTATACAAACATAATTCAAAATAAAATTTCTTTTTGTTTTGTTGAAATCCATTTCATCAAAATTAGTGGACAATATTAGCATTAAAGGATAGCCGTATTAATTGTATTCATGTGATCGCTTGAAAGATGGATTATGTTTAAATGATTTATTTGTTTTATCGATTTACTTTGAAAAAAATGCATCTCATCACAAGAAAATAAAAATAAATTATTTCAATATTTTAAATAAAAGTAAACGAAATAATCTTTTTTTAATTTTTGCATTCATAATAATGTTGGGGTATTCTCACTGAATAGCTAGCTATATATCAAATTGGCAAAATTATCACATTAGAGAGGAAAATGATGAAATCGCAGCAATTATTGAAGTTGAGGGTTCCTACAAAGATTTCGTTTGTAATATTTCTTGAAACAGAGGTGCATGTAGGGATATGAAAATTGATGATACATTTAGGGAGCATAAACATTCAAATGAAATAAAAAAAATTATGAAAATCAGTTAAATAGTTGAAGCTGGGAAATAATTCTTCAGGAATTTCCTAATATATAAGGTTTTTAGGTACATTCCTATTGGAAGACTACCTATGTACTGGTTCGTAAACGGGCCATCTACCTCAAACGAGTTGGAAATAATAGGGTGGGAGGGGTTCGTTTCGTTTAACTTCCTTAGTATTAAAGATATAAAAATAAATCCAAGTAGTCAAATTAGCGCCTCATTAAGACGAACAACTATTGTATTCAAATTGTTTCGATTATTGCAATGTTTCAGTAGTTATGGGCTAAAAAGTAATTTTTCAAACCTTTATTTTGATTTTCTCTTACATCAACAATTTATGTTGCCACTTTTGAAAAGAAAATGAAATAAAGCTTTTACTTTTCTTTCATTTCCATAGTTTGAAATTATTTAAATGCACATGGAGTAAATATTATATGCTTGTATAAAACTAATTAAATAGAAATTAAGAAGAGAATGTATTAACGGCAACATTATGCGTAAAGTATCAACTTAAAAATTTCCAGAAGTTACTTTTATTTATTTATTTATATATATACATATACATTTAATGAAACTTGCTATTCTGTAGCTTTTACTAATTTCAGTATCCTTCGGTTTAATATCTGACACATCTCTGAAAGCATATAATATTAAAAAATATAGTATTAATAAAAGACAATCATTATCGCTCTAACTAAAATGTAGATATCTTAATGAATGAATTAATAGCAATTATTTGCCAAAAAAGTTCAGAAAAGATATGAAATTATCCTACAGACTATGTTCTCCAAAGAAATGAAACTAAACCTAAATTTTACTAATGAGTAATTACTAATGAGTAATAATTTTACTAATGCAGTTGAGTAAAATAATGTCAAAGAATATTTTTTAAACCGTATGGTAATTTTCTTTTACTCAAACTAGTAGTTATTGTTACGAATCCGTAATGCTGCTTCCCAGCATAGTTGGTTCCATCAACAGAAAGAAAGTTTTATAGTCATCTGAATGGGACGGAGTCCAGGTGTGCGTCGGAGGTCGCAGAGCTTGGCGACAAACTTGGCGACCATTTGACGACTTGGCGACGAATTTGGCGACTTTGGCGCCAAAATAGATAATACCCGAAACTTCGAGAATTTTCCCGATCCGTCCAGTAGGAACCGAGATACGCCTCGAACGTTCCTGATTGGTTGAGAGGCTTCTAGCCCCGCCTCCTGAGACCTATAAAAGGAAACGGCCGCCGCTGCCAAAGGGGACGACAGAGTCGTCGAAGACAGTCAAGTCAGTAATCCGAGTCAGAGTCGGAGAAGTAGAAGACGGAGTAGTCGGAAGCGACTGAGGCAAGCTAGTGCTGAACTGAGCTGTGCGCTACTGTCTGCAGTAGATTCTGGTTGTATGCTGCTGTGTGTGCTGTTGTATGCTACACGTCTCGGGTGAAGATAATCGTCTTCTGTGCTGTATATAGTTGTCGCTTTTGTGCTGTCCTGTGTGTCTTCGTGTAAATAAACGTCGTTGTTCTTATTCTACTTCTGCCTGCTGATTTGAGCGTTCTTTAAACCATATCACTTCCACTATCCAAACGAACTCCGGCAGAAAATTCGTAACATTATAATTGAAATATTTAAATGCGCAACATTAAGATCTTAATTCCAATAATAATTAAGAAAAGCAGACGACTTTTCCCTCCAATATAAAAAAAATTAAGCGATAAATTTGTAAATAGCAATATTTGCAAACCATAATTAATTTCTTCAATTAATTCATAATAAAATTTTCTTTAAAATCCAGAGATAAATATGCGGACTAATAAAAACTTTTGTCATTTTTAAAACTTTAAAGCTTTTTAATAATATAAACTTTGTAATAAACCAAGATTTCTATATTATTTTTAAAATGCTTGCATTTTGATATTATTCAATTTTTTATTAAATACTAAATTAATCGTTTGCAATATAAACACTTGCTTAAATATGTAATATTTCATATTTACTTCATCGCAAACAAAGTACAGAGGAAATATTATAACCATCAAAGATTTGAAACTCCAGATTTGATTAAAATTTGCATTTTGGACATCACTGAGGACGAAAAACATAATTTGGCATCCCAGCTCTCTTTCTCACAGTCAATCTTTTTTTAGTTATCTTTGTGTGTAACAAATATAACTCTAAAAAGCTTTGAGGCAGAATTTCATATATGGTCTTTTCAGCAAATTAGTTTATTTCTATCAAATGTTGAGTGAATTCCGTTCAAAGGAATGTCTGTCCGTCTATGAGAATACAAATGGAATCAATAATTACAAAACGCAAAGACCTATGTAAATGAAATTTTTGCACAGGTTCAGTATATAAAATAGAGATCAGTATAAAATTTTGAACCAAATCTGCCAAACGCTTATTCGACTGCCGTTTCTTACTTTCTCATGCATTTAAATGCAATAATTCATAAACGCAATGACTTAAATCAATAAAAATCGTTGTATTGTCAAATGACTAATGCTGTAGTTCCGTATCCAATTTTGATGTGAATCGGTCTATATAAAGACTTCCAAAACACATATTTTCAAAATACTTTCAGTAAATTCGTTCTTTTATGACAAAGTTCTTTATTTCGTAATTATCACTAAATTTATAATTTGTAACTCCTTTGCATGACGTTCGTGAATGCCAATGTAATCTTGACCTTATCGAAGGTTCATCATTTTATGGGGGTAGAAAGAGGACTCAATTGGTCGGTATGAAAGAATATACCGAGTAGACCATTTCCGATAGCTTTGTCTAAGGATTGAAAAGGACTTGAAAATAGTAACGGGGGACGGTATGCGAGAGGGATTTTTTTTATGTAATTCTCATACCCTCCCCCTTTGAAACTTTATGCCAGGAAGACAGAAATTTAACGTAAATAATTATATATAAAATACATTTAAGACTAATATAATCTATCCACTGATCCTTAAAAAATTGTAAAAAGGATTCATGCATTAAAAATTGTAAAATGGATTTATACATTAATAGTTGTATAGGAAACAAGGATCTATTAATGTTTCAACATAAAATCTTAAGAAAAGTTGAATTTCTTGCCTAAGTCATAAAAAAACATTCATCTGTATAGGAAACAATGTTAACAATTCTGTAGAAAACAAAGATCTATTCATGTTTTAGCATAAAATCGTAAGAAAAGTTGAACTTTTCACCTAAGTCATAAAAAACATTCAGCTGTATAGGAAACAAATTTAACAGTTGTGTAGGAAACAATGACCGATTCATGTTTTAATGTCATAAAAAATATATCCTAAGTTATAAAAAACATATATCTTCGAAAAAAAGAAATAAAGAAAAAGAGTTTGGTTCCTTCATTATTATTACTCAATATATTTAAAGAGAGTCACATTCTCATATGCAAATTTTTGATGAATAAATCATTTTAAAGCACTAAAGCACCTTTGTTATATATATTGTCGAATAAAAGGACATAATCTAAATTCTGGCTCTTTAGATTGAGCTTCATTATAAATAGGAATTCATCTCACAGAGTAATATGAAGACGGAATCTGTAATCCCCAGTAATATACATCAAACAATAGATACATGAATGTCTATATATCGTTCAAGTTATCGGTGTTTCTGCTTGAGGAACATTGTTCTAAAGACATTTCCCATACTTTTCAGGTATAACTCTTTGTTTAAACATGGACATTGAATGATCTTATATAAATTGACTTGCAAAGGTGCCATTGTTTGCTGATAATCAATATATTCTGGGATGCATCAAATATCAATGTGCTTTCAAATTAAATTCGAAACGACTTTGATCCAAATATGTGTGTGTGTGCGTATGCGTGTGTGTGTGCGCGTGTGCGTGTGTGTGTGCGCGTGTGCGTGTGCGTGTGTGTGTGCGCGTGTGCGTGTGCGTGTGTGTGTGTGTGTGTGTGCAAAATAGACCGTCTGGCACATCTAAACCTTGGGTCATAGAAAACGCACCAGGCAGTATTTTTGAAAGTTTTGTAAGACCTTTAGCATTAATTAAAGAATAAAAGAGATTTTTGCCTTTTTTTAAACTTCAGAAAACATTATTGAGTAAAATTTACAAATAAATTATTGCGTACGAATATTTTTTTATTTTAAATGTTTTTATAAATATTGTAATTTAACTATCCAGCAATTGTTTTTCTGAATGTTGAAAATCTTTATTTTTTTACATAATTGTGAACATTGATTTTCAAATTATTTCATCAAATATTGAATAGCATTATTTTTTTTCTATTGCTGAAGGCTAGAGAATAATTAGAATTATTTTATCTGTCCAATTTACAAAAGGAATAAAAAAAAGTGGTTGCAGTGCAAAGAAAGGCAAGAGAATTCAATATATCTGGATAGGTCTCGTTTATCATGCCACTGTACGTTATGGGATTTTACACCATAGATAAATCACCTTTGCAAAATGACAAAAAAAAGATATAGATTATGTCTGTAACAATTTGAAGCTTCAAGATTCCTTCTTCAGGTATTCATTAGCATTGGATCACTCATAAGAGATTTAAGTGCACAAACATTACTGGTATAACTAGTTGGTTGATTAAGTTGGTTAGTAAAAAATATGACAAGCTGGAAAGTCAAATTTACTTTTCAGAAATGTCTTAAAATTACAAATACAGTTTTTAGAAACCAAAAATAATGAGATAAATTTTATCATTGACTAGTGACACATATTTTTCAATCCAAGTGCTATGTACTTAAAACAATTTCAGAATTTCTTTCATTCATTAAAGAAAAAAATTCATATTTACAACAAAAGGAATTATTCGAATTTGAAAGATACTTACTGGAGAAAAGAATTTATCCTTGAAAAATAAATTTTCATTAAATTTAATTAATTAATTTCAAGCCAAACTGACAGATTTCGTGGAAACTCTTTTCATGTTTCATTAAAATATGTTTAACTTTTTATTTGACAAGCCTTTCTTTCTTATTGCTGCTAACATTAAATTAATTAACTAAATTACTATAATCTAAAATGTTTTGAATATATATTCATAAAATTAATAGTAGTTACTTTATAGTAGATATTTGACTTCCGTCAATAGCTTTCTTCTCAGATATTTTAATTTTAATTAATTAATTAAAGATAATCAAATTCCTTAAAACTACTGCCGTACATAAATGATAAAATTGTTAGGTCTAAGGTCATTCCAAATCTTTTTTCCAAAATCTTCTTACTTTATTCAAACGTTAAATAGTTGAAATAAGATTAAAAGTTATTTTTAAAAAATGTTCTTAGCATATGCATTTATAAGAGAGTTGAAAAATAAATGTTTTAATACAAACTGTTTTCTAAATTTAAGTTTAATCTGTGTTAAAAATATATGTTTAATTTATAGTCCATCATTAGAAATAAGATACTCTAATAATTTTTTTATCAAAATCACAGCTATCTAACGCAAATTAATTAATTTTTTTATTAAAAATCAATTAATTGATGATAAATTTTGAATAAATTAATAATGTGGATTTGCATCGAGAATACATATGGGTTCTCGATTATATTTATCCATCTCTTTGATACATGTACTTATGTGCCTTTCGAAAGTAAGAAAAAAATCTATTGCAATTTTTTTAATGACAAATAAGAAGCAATTCAGAATAAACAATAATAATTTCAGAAATAATAGATTAGTTCTTGGAAGAATTTACATTGCAAAGGGAAGATACGAAATGAATAAGATGAAAGCATTTCTTGAGTTCTCCTTCAGTCTTAGGGTTTTATCTGTTAGACGTATTTAAGTACAATTTGTTGTTTTTTATTCACTCATTTTTGAACCATATTATTTTGTTTTAATTGGAAACTCGTGTATTTGTTTATGAATCTCTTTATTTTTTGTGTGTAAATCTAATTCTGCTTTCTGAATTGTTCACAAAATCTAATCCATTTTATTCGAATTTCTCTGTCACCTGATTCTTTTGATAAACATTTATATTTTTTCTACTTTAAACTTTTGCTATATTACGAAATTTTATTTATATTTGTTTTCAATTCTTAAAATCAATTTACAAGTACACCTAAAAGTTTATCAATAAATATTTAAATGATACCAGCCGCTTTAATTAACATATGTCACCTATTTTACAAAACAAAACTTGTCAAATTAATCATTGAAGTAGAAAAACTAAAAAAAAGGAAATTCTATGCTTAAAAGTTCATAGAAAATTTTATAAAATCGCAAAATACATTTTTCAGTGTAGTTAGGATTCGTTTAGCATCAATTTCAATTGCAGAATTCGTATATAAAATCTAGTGTAGATTATTATAGATTTCTAATCCATTTAGGCTGCATTGTATATACGCATTTCAATTACCTTCGTTCCGGCGTCCTGGTCTAGAGGTAGCGCATCTTCCACGTGATCCGGATATTCCTGGTTCGTGTATGGTTTTGCTTCACCCTGTGTTCTCTCTGTGAGTTGTGTGAATAAATGGGTTGTGTAAGCAAATGTGTGAGTGTCTTCATATGAGCTAAAGTCAGAATTCTGCCTTCTCGTGCTCAGGAGTTCTTTCCCTCAGAAGATACTGCACACCCTTTTCCCCGATCTCTTGTCTTGGTTTGAAATGGTGCTCAATCCAAGGGGGGATAAGCAACAACATTTATGGTCTTGTTTTATTTATTTCTCTAAAAAAGAAACTCATGTAATAGCTCCCGCTTCGTGTTTTCAAATTCACATTTTAGGGGAAAAAAGCATGCTTCTCTGAGTCTGGCCTACCCTTTTAGTTCACTGATATTGACCTATCAAGACAACCCATATATATGTATGTGCTTTAAATTAACACTTATACAGTAATCTAAGCTTATATGTATACAACTTTTCCTTTTCGACCATCAAATGGGTATTTACTTTAAAATATGTTTGGCTACACACCAGTTTAAGTTTATATGCAGATAAAATTGCTATTGATTGTTTTAGTGTCCGGGATCTAACACTTTTTGACGATTATTCCTGCCTAATAGGTCAGATGCAGAAGGATGAAGGCATTTTAGGAATTCTTTGTCATTCTTTGACCTTCATTTGCTCCCCATTACTTTCTGAACTCATTACTTTTTCCTTCAGAATTTTTTCTAAACTTACTATTTTATTCTAATTCAAAATTTCGTTTTGATTGCTTATATGGATAGTTCAAGTGGCAGAAAAGCTTTTAAGAGTAGCATTAAAAATATCTTATATCATTAAATATAACGGTGATTAAATGTGATGGTTAATATCAAAATGTTATGAAAAAATTCAATTATAAACAAAAAAGAAGTGTTTGAACATAAATCGATTATTATTTTTTTAAGTCAATTATCAAATTTTAAGAACAGAAATCATTCATTTATTCTTCACAATTTAATATTTTGGTCCCTTCAATTAAATAAAAATTGCTCTAAATTATTTTATTAAGAATTAGTATCTTTCTCATAATATTACGTCAGCAGTTTTTGCTTTGTAATGCGAAGGAATAATGCGAATTCAACTTATTGTTAAATAAAACCATCTCTTTCTTTCATCTTTCCTCTTACTCCTATCTTGACAACATAAACGCAATCTAGTGCATGCTCAAAAACGCGGAGGGTTTTCAAATCCATCAATGAACAATAATTATGGTGATCTATACAAAAAAAATGTTTTCACCTAAAAAGCCAAAAGATATCTGTTACACTTTCGTATCTCTAATACCATCATACCAAACACGAATTTAAAGAGAAATACAAAACTGCAAAAAAAGCCCTTTTTTTCTCTCATCTAAAACAGTCTTCTTTGACCGATTGCAGCTGAGCGTGACTCTGTACCAGTTTCCTGTTTTTATAAGCTCTTCCTGGGAGGAAATGAAAGACTCGTCAACTTTCTGCCATTTCTGACTCATTTAAATTTCTTCCGCCATTTCTAAAGGAAGAAAAAAAAAGCATTTCTTTACAAACCAATAACTTTGTATTTTTGCAATGACAAAAAAAGGAAACTGGGGAAAAGCAGGAAACTCTTATCCTTTGTTTAGATTTTTTGCTTGCTGTTTGACGATGTGGTTTCTAAATTCTCTTTCAAGAAATTAGGAAAAGACAAAAGAATTAGTCCTTTTTTTTTCTTGCTTCTGGATATTTAATTTATATGGATATATCAAAGAAGTTTAACTTTATTTCTGTGAGAATTTTGTTAGAAAAGTATAGTTAGTAAATAAATAGGTTTGAAATTTTGATTCGGAAACGAAAAACAAGATATTATTTGCATTTTAGAAAAGTATCCATTTTTTATTCAATAAAGTTAGTTTATAATTTTTTTCACAATATTGACGAAAAGACTTTTATTTCATATTGTTACATCAACATCTCATTGCACATTTTGAAAGCGAGAATTTTTATCTGTACGATTACAATATATTATTTTATTATTCACTTCGTTGTCCAAACTGAATATTGATCAGCATTGTGAAAAATACAAAATGATAAAAATTCATGTAATTGTAACATTTCATAATTATTTTAATTTCGAAATTTTAAAAATAATTTTAAATCATTTTATAGTTTAAATTGATACTTTAGATTTAAAGGCTTGTTTTGCAAAAAAACTTGAAATTGTTAATAAGAAATGTAGAAGAATTATTTGCTTGTGTGTGTTCTCGAAGAACGTGATTTTAGCTGAATATGAAAACTTATTCATTGAAATATGGAAAAATGCTTATGGAACTAATTTTTCTCGAAACGCCTATTTTTAACCTTTTATTAAAATAAATATATTAAATAATTAAGGTTCGATATTAAGGGGCTTTGAAACAAGTATATTATGATAAAAATTCATATAAGTGAAATATTTTTTAATTTTTTAACTCAAAAATTTAAAAAATTAATTTTAGATATTTTTATAATTTAAAATGATGCTTTAGATTTAAAGTCATATATATATATATATATATATATATATATATTGTCACGTAGAACTATAGTATAGAACTCAATGACTCATACAAGAAGTAGAGCTAAACCAATTTATTAACAGAACTGAGAATACAGTAACTGACAAATCTTCTTTTTATTCAAGCAGAGAAAGTTCCAGAATACTCTTTTGGAGGCAGTAAGAAATGTCCAGAACACTTGTCTGGTAAATTAAAGAAATGTCCAGTATCTTCTGGAACATGAAATAAAGGAAAACATAAAATCAAAGAATAAAGTATTTACATATACTATTAACCGCATTGTCTCTAGCGGGATTCGAACCTAGGTCTCTTGATCACGTGACCAGTGCCATAACCATTCGGCCATGTAGAATCGATTGTCTTTCTTCAATGCGGCATTGCTCCCTCCTTCGAAGAACAGCGTCTCGATGTTATGACATTTCATTGTGTGGATCTAGCTCTCGATCGAGTCACAGGGCCAGTATAAGTTGTCATGTCTTCACGGTGAGTAGTCTCTTGAGAAATGTCTCTTTCCGGAACCTCCATTATTTTATAAGAATGTCGGTCGTCTTGTTCTTCTGGGTCATAGTATGTTTTCATGCGTGAAACGTGGACATCTTGCTTCGGTTTCCGCCTTCTAGAAGTAGGATCGAAATCGGCTACTTCATAAGTGACGTCGGACAAACGCCTCAAAACTTGATAAGGGCCGAAATACCTCTTGAGGAGCTTCTCAGAAAGCCCCTTTTTACGAACTGCAATAAAAATCCACACCAAATCCCCTGGTTCGTATGCCACCATCCGATGTTTGGAGTCATAATGCCAGCGATCTTTCTGCAGAGCCTCGAGAGTGCGTGCACGAGCTAATTGCCTCGATTCTTCTGCTTTATTGATCAGATGACTAACGTAATCGTCTTCTTGGCTGAACTCGTTGGGGCAGAGAGGAAACATCGTATCCAATGGCGTTTCAGCTTCTCGCCCATGTAGGAGGTAGAAGGGCGTAAAACCTGTCGTGTCCTGCTTGCAGTGCTGTAGGCGAATGTGACGAACTACAATATCTGGTCCCAGTTCTTCTGTTCGACATCAACATACATAGAAAGCATATCTGCTAGCGTTTTGTTGAATCGCTCTGTAAGGCCATTTGTTTGCGGATGATAGGCTGTTGTCATTCGATGAGTGATATTGCACAATCGATTAATATCGGACACCAGCTTGAACTGAAAAACTTGCCCACGGTCTGTAATGATAACTCGTGGAGCTCCATGCTTCAGAATTATGTCCTCTAGTAGGAATTTGGCAATTTGTGTACCTTCCGCCTTCGGTAAAGCTCTGGTGACTGCGTACCGTGTCAAATAATCGGTGCATACTACAATCCATTTGTTGCCGTCGTCAGATTTTGGAAATCGTCCTAGCAGATCGATTCCGACGCGATGTAAAGGAGCGGCAGCTGGTGGAATAGGTACGAGATGACCTGGTGCTTCTGAGGAATAGATTTTCTCCTTTGACATTCTCGGCAGTGCATCACATATCTTCGAACATTTCTGTACAAACCTGGCCAATGGAATCGCTTTCTTATTCTATCATAAGTCCTGGTGAATCCTAGATGTCCGGCGATAGGGTCATCACGGAGAGATTCTAGAATACTGAGCCGTAAATGCTTCGGGATCACTGGTAGAAATACGGAGGGATCAAAATTTTTCTTGCAGAGGACTCCTTCGACTACTTCAAAGTTTCCCAGCCTGCTTGCTTCGGTACTTTGTTGGTCTCTTATTATTCTTGCCAATTCTGGATCTTTCATCGGTTCCTCTGAGAGATTAGTGAATAAAGTGGCACCTATGGAGTCCCCAGACCATGAAGCATCGACATTTAATGCGTTTCTGGACAGACTATCAGAATCTTTGTGTTTCCTTCCACTTTTGTACACCACTAATACGTCGTATTCTTGGAGTCGCAGCGCCCATCTAGCGAGTCTTCCAGAGGGATCCTTCAGTCCTGTCAGCCAACACAGGGAATGATAGTCGGTGTCGATCTTGAAAGCCTTTCCAAAGAGATATGGACGAAACTTAGTTATAGCCCATATGGCCGCAAGACATTCTCTTTCAGTTGTGGAATAGTTTTTCTCAGCCTTCGTCAGAGTCCGAGAGGCATAAGCTATTACTTTTTCCTTCCCATCTTGGATTTGAACTAATACTGCACCAATTCCGTATCCACTCGCGTCGGTGTGAAGTTCCATTGGTGCAGTTTCGTCATAAAGGCCTAAGACAGGATCGGAAGTAAGATCTTTCTTCAAGGTATTAAAAGCTTCCACTTGTTCAGGTCCCCAACAGAATTTTGTGTTCCCCTTCAGTAACAACTGTAGACGTTCGACTTTATGGCAAAAATCCTTGATAAATCGGCGATAGTAAGAACAAAGTCCCAGAAAGCTTCTGATGTCATGGTTATTCCTAGGCACGGGAAGGTCACTCACAGCCTTTATTTTTTCTGGGTCCGATCTTACGCCATCACTGGTGTCCCAAGATCTTTAACTCTTTTGCTCAAAAGCGACATTTTTTGGATTAAGGATAAGGCCGGCGTTCTGTATGCACTGAAGGACGGTATTTAATCTCTGAAGATGTTCATCGAATGTTTCTGAGAACACCACAATGTCATCTAAACAGAAAAGGCACATTGTCCATTTTAAATGTCGCAGAAGATTATCCATCATCCTTTCAAAAGTTGCAGGAGTGTTGCATAAGCCAAATGGCATCACTTTAAACTCGTATAATTCCTCAGGTGTTATAAAAGCTGTATTCTCCCGGTCGGCTTCATCAACTTCTATTTGCCAGTAACCGGAGTAGATATCCGTAGACGAAAAATATTTTGCCCCCTTCAGGCAATCCAAGGTGTCGTCAATAAGCGGCAATGGATACAAGTCTTTCTTGGTAATTTTGTTGAGTCGGCGATAATCAACACAAAAACGCCAACTTCCATCTTTTTTCCTGACCAAGACGACTGCAGATGACCATGGACTTTCTGATGGTTGAATGATGTTTTTCTCTGACATTTTGGTTACCTCCTCACTGATAATACGGCGTTCGGATGGGGACACTCTGTAAGCTCTCTGACTGATAGGTAAGTGGTCACCTGTGTTTATTCGGTGTTTAACATTGAGTTGACTTCCTTTCTTGAAAGTCCTTTCTTGATCAAATATATCTGAAAACCTCTGGATTAGGTGCAACATTCTTTCTTTTTGGTCGATTCTCAAACCCGGAGCTATCATCGTGGTACAGACGATGACACCCAACTTTGCCTTTGAAGTGGTGGTGGAATAAAGCGACCCTTCATCTATAGTATTTATGCAGTCTTCGCGTAAGTGTTCGGCATACCCGATGCACATTTCTTTAGGGATGCTCTGAGGTTTCCCTTGTCCGTTGGCAACCCATAGTTTGGCTTTACCATTCAGGAGCGTAACTATAGTAGACGGAATAGCAACTTCCTTGTCCAAGTGGAGCATCCTATTTCCCTCTACTATTACATTAATAACTCGAAGGTTCTTACAGCCCAAGACGGTGACCGTTTTGATAGAACGAGCACGTACTATATATTCTTCCAACGTGAATAAACGGCTGGAGTCTGGAGTTTGAGATTCTCGAATTACGTCTTGAAACAAGAGCTCCGAACAGCCACAATCTATAACAGCTTGAGAAGCGCCCAAAAAGTCCCAACCAAGGATGATATCGTGACTGCATTGAGGCAAAACAATAAATTCAAAAGCGTGAGGTCGGCCAATGATTTCGAGACGAAGCGTACATTTTCCCACTGGTCTGACGTAGTTTCCATCGGCGACTTTTAAAAGAACATTGTTAGTTGTGGGAAACATAACTTTCTTCAGTAAGCGACTATACTTCTCCGAGATTACACAAAATAAGGCTCCAGAGTCCACAAGGGCAGGTACTGGCTTATTGTCGACGATTACTTCTATGTTGTTTCCTGTCATCTTTGCGGCACAATGTTGCGGCATCGGAGGATTTTTGTCACTAGCAGCCTCACCCCCAAAGAAGGTCGCACCGCTTAGTTTTCTTCATTTCTGCGGCTAGGAGATTGACTGGATCCTCTATATGGCGAAGGAGATCTACAGCGGCGTATCGGCGATTGTCCTCGTGATGGGCTGGGCCACAAACTTCGGACTGCTGGTCGGCTGCACTCGTCAGCATAGAGTACCTCATTCGACGTCTGACGGCCGAAATCTCTCCTGTTAGCCCGATATGCCACAAAAATAGCTTTGCGATCTCGGCAGTATCGAACTACATGACCAGGGCGGCCACAATGAAAACAGACAGGTCTTCGATCAGGGGTGCGCCAGACATCTGTCTTCCTCTGTGGTTGCTGTGCTTCTGCTACGGGCGTAGGTCGTCTGGCAACGTCAGCATAGGAAGGTCGGCGTCTTGGTTTGACCTTTGTCCACTCTGGTGCTGTCTGTGGCAAAGGAACCAAAGCCTTTTCTACTTCCTCTCGAACAATGGCTTCAATGCCTTGGTCTTGGAATTCGGGATCGACTAATGGAGATACGAGGCGCTGGACCTCCTCTCGCACTATTTGGCGTATTAGTGATGCCAAATCCAGTTTTTCGTCAATTGCAGCCATTGGTACGACATTTGGAAGCCTTTCAAATTTCCTACTCCGGATTCTCTTTTCTGCATTTCTTCGATTTATCTTCACAATTTTATAAAGTCCTCTGTGGTGGTTATTTCTTTCGTCAGAAGTGCCTGGTAAACATCTTCGGCGACTCCTTTCATAAGATGAGACACTTTCTCTTCTTCTGACATATCTGGTTTGACTTGGTGGCATAATCCCAACACGCTTTGGATGTATGATTGCGTGCTTTCGCCAGGTTTTTCAGCTGTATACTTGAGCTCATCTTCTGTCTTCTTTACATAGTGCTGTGTTTCTCCAAATGCCTCTTTTAACATTAATTTGAAAACGTCCCAGGAAGTCAATTTTTCTTCATTATTTTCGAACTATTGTTTTGCTGTACCATCCAGGAAGAAGAACACATTTGCCAGACAGGTTATGTCATCCCAACTGTTGAATTGTAATACTCTTTCGTATTCCTTAAGACATTTTTTTGGGGTCCTACTTCTTCTTTAAATACTCATGGATTCCTGTACTGTAACTGTGCTGGTGTCAGGATAACCGGTTAAGACTCTGGTTCCACAGGCATTTTACTTGTCTTTCTCGGTGGTGTGAAATAAAGTCCAAATTCTGGTTCAAGACCTTTCAGGCGATCGCTTCTTCGTAAATTTGTTTCCACGCTGACTGGAGTCGCTACCCGGCTCCTCCACCAAAGAATATCACGTAGAACTATAGTATAGAGCTCAATGACACATACAAGAGGTAGAGCTAAACCAATTTATTAACTGAACTCAGAACTGAGAATACAGTACCTGACAAATCTTCTGCTTTTATTCAAGCGGAGAAAGCTCCAGAATATTCTTCTGGAGACAGTAAGAAAGGTCCAGAACACTTGTATGGTAAACAAAAGAAATGTCCAGTATCTTTTGGAACATGAAATAAAGGAAAACATAAAATCAAGGAATAAAGTATTTACATATACTGTTAACCGCATTGTCTCTAGAGGGATTCAAACCCAGATTTCTTGATCACGAGACCAGTGCCATGACCATTCGGCCATGGAGATTCGACTGACGTTCTTCAATGCGGCAATATAATAAACCCAAAATTACAGAATAAAGATGAATATCCAGCGTTTCAATATCATTTCATTACTATAAATAAGAAGGATTATAATGAATTTCAAATAAAATATGGTTATGATGAAGAAAATAATATTTCAAAGTATCGTTTGTTTTATGATAATTTTAAAAGCAAATTTTATGAATATTTATTTAAAATAAATGACATGAAATTACCAGAAAATTTTTGGTTTTACGTTTTAGTGTCATTTTTAAAAATCTTAAATAAGTCCATAACATTCTGCTTTAAGGAAGTCGTGACAGCATAACATTTCGCAACGGTCTAACACATTACATAACATAACCTTTTCGCTTTATTTTATATATATGTACACTTTTAATATAAATGTGAAAGATAATCGGCTTAATGGAAAGAAAAAGAAACGCATTTTACAAACTACATTACAGATAAAAGAAGATTTTTAAACTTGAAGACGAAGAAATAATGAATCACCCCTTTCTGGATGACTCTTCTTATATTCGAAATCTTTTGCTTTTCACGGTTTATTTTACTTTTTTCCTCTCTAAAATGGCTATAACAATGAAAAAGCATGAATATTGGAACAATAAGACATTGAGTTACTATTTAGTAGAAATTTGGGTTGAACTTTTATACTTCAAGGTTTAATGTATGTCAGAAATTTATATGCAAATCCCAATGTAGTATTTATGTAGAATTTAGTATGTAAAAAGAATAACTATTCCGCTAGTTGCATTGCACTGCATCAAAATCCTTTAGATGCAATGTTTAGTTTCTTTATTAAAACAACTATGTTATTTCAACTTAATTTTTTCAATGCTTAACGAGCTTCAAGTTAAAATATCATATTTTAATCAAAAAATTTATGTACTCATAACAAATATTTTTTTGAATCTCTATAGAGAAAATATTCTCATAAAATTTTTATTTTTAAAAATACTAATTATAATATATAAGAACACAGACACACTTACACACACACACACACGTCATACGTGTGTGTGTGTATAACAACAAAAATCAAAATAAACCAGAGAAAAAGAGTTAAGTACCTACAACACATGAAAAGAATTATTTCTATATATAAAGAGAAAAAGAGATTGATATAGATTTATACAAACATATAAAAATTTAGATAAATTAAATATTGAAATATTTTTAATCTTTGAATTTAGTTTCTATCTTTAATGATTGGCATTATTAATATCAAAAGAATTTATATTCTTTTAATGCCTCTTCTATTATAGTTGTGAAAAGTAAAAAAATTTTTCGAACTTTCTAATTAATTTAAATATCGAGAAATATAAAGTCTATAAAACTATAGTTTTAAAACACAATCATGAAGATAACGTCCCTATTGGTGTCGAATGATTGATTTTTGTTCCAATTTTTAAGCAATGAAAAAATTTTAGATTTGTGGAATGCATGCAGAAAACTCAGATGCGAGAATATGAAAATATGACGTATTTTTATTTTAAAAAAATAATATTAAAATTATAAAATATTCTTAGAAAGCGTAATTGCAATTCATTCCCTTTTGAATGTGGAATCTCTTCTTACTTTACTTACTCTGTAAAGAAACCTTCATGTGAAATTTAAAGTCCAATCTTGTCAAAAACTGAAAATTCTTAAAAATTCGTTATTTTATATGCATTAAGAATGTTTATATAATCAGATTAACTTTATATTTTATTAATAGTTATTCAAATTTTTATACTTAACTTCTCACAAATAGAGATTTATTTTCTGTGAAAAGTAAAGAGAAGAATTTCACGAGCAGGCTTGGAATTAACCTCATATTTCTTAACAATATATTAAAATGATTTGAAAATAGATAATGGATATTTGTACTATATTGCCACTATATTTGTTTCATTGAATTGCTTGATATTTTGATGTAATTAGATGAGAGAATATAAATATAATATACTTAAATTAACATTTAATTAAAAAGGTTCATGTATATGTTTCAAATTATTAATTTTCAAAATTTAACAAAAAAAGGTTTATCCGCTTTTAATAAATTGAACATTTTTTTTACTGTTTATTACCTTTCAGTAATTATACTGAGAAGATATTCAAAAGTTTAAACTAAGTGGTTGGCTTCTTTTTCCTTTTTTTTTTTTTTTTGGAGTGCGGTTTATTATTAAGAAAGGAACAATTAACAGTGGAATCCAAGAAACAATTAGGAATGCATATAACGATGAAATCATTTTAATCATTTATCTATAATTGGAAATTAACTTTATATGAAATACTTTGGTGAGGGATTAACTTTCCAATTAATTATTTCCACCGAAGCGTATAGATTGTTTTTTATCTTAAATTGTATACCTAATTGATGTTTCGATTCTGAAAGGAAGTCAGAATAATATACAAGTGTAAGATTAAAAGAATTAATTTTCATTAAGAACTTTTAAACTCGAAAAACGTAAATTCAATCTATAATAGTTTTTGTAGTGGCATTAATTATTGTAGTTTTGTAGTTTTGTATAATTGTAGTTTGATGATATGATTGATTTCAAATAATTAATTAAAATGACCATTTATTAATCTAAAAAAACTTATTTATTAAAACTTACTTATTTATTTAAGTCTTGTTATTTATTTATAAATATATATAAAAGAAAACTTCCTTACTTGAGGAAATGATATTTGCGATCACTTTTATAAGATTTTTGAAAAGTGTCAGAGGAAATTTCATGTTGGAAAATAACAAAATTAGTTTAAAGACAAAAATGTATAAAACTAATATATGAATTACTGCACTCGAATTCCTATAGAATCGTTTGCAATGAATTGTATCATTAGTAATGATAAGGAAATGAAGTGTGCCGCTAAACACTATAGTTCAAAGAATCGTTAATAATCGATTCATCAATTAGAAATTATATTGATTCTTAACAGGTAAAATGCCATCAAAGAATAAAACTGGAATTTTATTAAATTGTTCAAGTGTTGAATGGTATTTGTGTTTAATTGTTTTCTGTATAGCATTTCAGAATTAAAAAAAAGTTTTATTGGTAAATGAAACTCAAAAAGTAAAAATCTATTTTTTTTACAATATATTCAATGTATGGATCACTAACTTTAACCTAATTATTAATTCATGGACCTTATAATGATAAAAAACAAATTTAAATAATATTTTATAAAATACTTCAGTAATACGCTTAAATTCTTTTAATAAAATGAAGGACTGCAAAGAAAATTAATACAGAAAAAGAACGTTTTCTCAATAAATTGTAGAAATAATCCTCTTTTAATTTATTTTCGGTATAAAAACAAAATCATTCAATGCTTTAAAATTACTGTTTTTCTCGTTCTTATATTGAAATCAGCATATAAAAATATTGATTCGGAAACTCATTTTATATGTTCCAGAACCTTATTAATGTTAAATAACACAGAATAAATTATAAGTATTAATTGATAACCTTAAAAAGGTTATGAATCCATCAATAACTAAATTTCTTGCCTTGCTTTCATAGTTATTTATTGTTGAAAATTTATCCTCATTAGACAGATACCATCTGGTTTATTGCAATGGAACCTCATAATACTAAAATGAATTGATTAAAATTATTTAAAATGATTGAAATTATATTTCAAATAAAATCAAGATAAAATCTACCTTCCTTGCAGTTTTATATTTAATAAGACTCTGCAGCTAGTTAAATAAATATAAGTTATTGTAAAAGTTGAACAAAAGACTGAAAAATTTTTGAGAATAAAATATACAGAATATCCTACTTGCTCTTGAATGTAGCTGTGTAATAACTTTAAAAAATAATCCGAACTAAATCAGTTAAAACATTAATAATAGAAACACGTATTAATGCAGATCAAGTGTTGCGCCTATTTAACTGGCTCCATCGATTAAAAGAAAATAATTTCCAAATAGTGGAATAAAACTATAAAATCATTGAAAGTAATTAATAAAAATAAATTAAATTAATATAATTGAACGGAAAGCATAGATATTTTGGAGAAATTCTCATTTTATATATTTTACAACCACAATTTTTAAATTTTTAATAACAGTGGAATTCAGAAAAGAATATTTGCTTATAACAAGCGTTTTCGATTTCAAAATGGGAGTAAGAAAAATAAAAATTCAAAATAATTATATTTCCTCCTTTGATCAAATTAGATTTAAGAAATATAATGTATAAAAACGTAAAAGATTAACGAAGTGAATTCAAAGTCTCGTATATATTTTGTATGCCAGTGCATATATATGTAGCTTAACATTTAAATAAATGCAAATGTAAGTATGTAGCGTCGCTAATATTTATAACATTTACAAAAATGTTGCATCGTTCAGGTGAAATTATTTTCATTTTAAATATTTCAGGGGAAATATTTAATGTATTGGAACAAATTTTTACTAAATTCCATCTTTTATTTCATGATTTATAGAGGAAAATTGTAAATACGAAAACAATCATTTGTAGCAAAAATAAATGCTATCATGCACTGAATTTGCCAGTGAAAACTATTTATAACTAGCCGCCTTTGGCGACCAGCCGGTTCGCCAGTATTACCGCTCCCTACAATTTTCAATTAAATATTTTAAGTAACTGGTCTCTTAAAGGAATCTCAAACAAAACATTTTTAATCTTCAAATTTTGATAGTCATACCAAACTTATACTGTTTAGATTGTTTCGTTCAATTTACTATATATATTTTGCTAATTTGTTGTCATTTCCGGCAAAGCTTCATTTTTAATTTAAAATGTAAATGATGAAATTGCAATTAATATTAAGATATTTTTTAATAAAACCAAGCGTTTCATTTTATTTATCATCTTTATTGTTATTTATTAATTATTATTATTATTGAATGTGATTATTGCAAACAGAATTGCTCGGTATTTAAGTCTTATGTTAACTACAAAATATTTTTCATAATTTATGTAATATCTCAAACAATAATTCAACAAAAATTTCTGAGATTCA
>JAPMOR010078807.1:30936-44461 GCA_026543865.1 Argiope aurantia
CAGCATGAAATTCAGTTTTTAGTTTTGCTTTCAAAAGGATTGAAATGAAATCAATAATAATATTTTGTTCCTGCCTATAAATATATTTCAAATATTATGATGTCTAAATTTAATACAGTAAGGTATCATATTCTGGACTCACCAAATTTTAAACAAATGAATGAATGTTTCTATTTTCCAAGATCACCCAAGACTTATTTATGAAGTTTTAAATGTTAAAAATTTAGAAAAACTCAACATTTTCATAATCTTAGGCCAATTAATCATGAGAAACCTGCGCTCTGATTGGCGTATTTTCTTTGAAGCGATCGATGAAAAATCTAAAATTATCCTTTTTTTATTGAATAGTTATATTCAAATTTTCATAAATTAGTCAGTTTAAGTGATTGGAAATTAACTCTTAGAAGTCAGTGATTTAGTTGATTGGAAATTAACTCTTAGAAGTCAGTGATTTAGTTGATTGGAAATTAACTCTATAACTACCATAAAATCTGTGCTTTCTCTTGTGGTGTATGTATTCTCCTTAATATCCGCTCGAATAAAACATCACATACAAAAGTACTACATAGAACAAACACATCAAAAGTAAACATAACATTTCAATAGTTGCTAAAAACAAAAGAGAGAAAAATGCAATTAATAAGCAGACGATATTTAGAAAAGTACAGATATTTAGACTGTAAAATGAAATTATCTGAAATTAACCACACGCGCATACGATATTGACAAAAGTAAAAATATTCAAACCTGAAAAGGAAAATATATGAGTTATTCCATCAATAAATGCCATAAGTTTGTTTATGTCTTCATTATTTTATGAGTCATTAAACATCAAAATGGGTCCGGGACTAAATAAACACCCTGTATAGAGATTGTAAAAGATCATAAAATAATTTTTCTTGGATTTATTTTTTAGAAAAAATAATATTTCATATTTGTTTCATTTCCTACAAACACGTGCCGAAAATTATATTTTTGCAGGTTTCATTTCCAAAAAGATTTAATTTATTTTTAATTGGAACTTTAATCAATGTGATGGCAATACTTTGAAAAAACCTAATTTTTTCACATGAATGCGAAGCGTGCTTAGTTTTTATTTTTATTTTTTACGAAAAAAATTATTGAAAAATATCGTTAAACTATTTATTTAAAAATTCATTAAAAATAGAAATTTAATTTTAAGATTAAAACATTAGTATCTTTTAAAAGATAAATTTTTGATCTTTAACTTCATGTAAAAATCTTTTTTGTGTGGTAATATTTTCGGAAGTTATAGCAGAAACACTTCAAAATTTCTCTTAATTTTTAAATAAATAAAATTCTAGTTAAAAATTCGAAAAAATAACCCCCAGGTGCACATTTCCGGCCTCCAAGGTATACACGTGCCAAATTTGGTAGCTGTAGGTTGAATGGTTTGGCCTGTAGAGCGCCAACTCACACACACACACATTGAGCTTTATTATAAGTACTAGCCGCCTTTGGCGACCAGCCGGTTCGCCAGCATTACCGCTCGCTACAATTTTCAATTAAATATTTTAAGTAACTGATCTCTTAAAGGATTCTCAAACAAAACATTTTTAATCTTCAAATTTTGATAGCCATACCAAACTTATACTGTTTAGATCGTTTCGTTTAATTTACTATATATATTTTGCTAATTTGTTGTCATTACCTTTACAATTTACTATATATATTTTGCTAATTTGTTGTCATTACTTTTACAATTTACTATATATATTTTGCTAATTTGTTGTTGGCAAAACTTCAACTTTAATTTAAATTGTAAATGATGAAATTGCAATTAATATTAATATATTTTTAAAAAAAACCAAGCGTTTTATTTTATTTATCATCTATATTGTTATTTATTAATTATTATTATTATTGAATGTGAGTATTGCAAACAGAATCGCTCGGTATTTAAATCTTATGTTAACTACAAAATATTTTTCATCATTTATGTAATATCTCAAACAATAATTCAACAAAAATTTCTGAGATTCAGCATAAAATTCAGTTTTTAGTTTTGCTTTCAAAAGGATTGAAATGAAATCAATAATAATATTTTCTTCCTGCCTCTAAATATATTTCAAAAATTATGAAGTCTAAATTTAATGCAGTAAGGCATCATATTCTGAGAAATATTCTGGAAACACCAAATTTTAAATAAATGAATGAATGTTTCTATTTTTTACGATCAACTAAGACTTATTTATGAAGTTTTAAATGTTAAAAATTTAGAAAAACTCAACATTTTCATAATCTTAGGCCAATCAATCTTGAGAAACCTGCGCGTTGAGTGGCGTATTTTCTTTGAAGCGATCGATGGAAAATCTAAAATTATCCTTTTTTTATTGAAAAGTTATATTCAAATTTTTATAAATCATTGTGATTAAGTGATTGGAAATTAACTCTTAAAAGTCAGTGATTTTGTTGATTGGAAATTAACTCTATGACCACCATAAAATCTGTGACCACCATAAAATCTGTGCTTCGGTGTATGCATTCTCCTTAATATCCGCTCGAATAAAACATCACATACAAAAGTACTACATAGAACAAACACATCAAAAGTAAACATAACATTTCAATAGTTGCCAAAAACAAAAGAGAGAAAAATCCAATTAATAAGCAGACAATATTTAGAAAAGTACAGATATTTAGACTGGAAAATGAAATTATCTGAAATTAAAAACACGCGCAGACGATATTTACAAAAGTAAAAATATTGAAACCTGAAAAGGAAAATATATGAGTTATTCCATCAATAAATGCCATAAGTTTGTTGATATCTTCATTATTTTATGAGTCATTAAATATCAAAATGGGTCCGGAACTAAATAAACACCTTGTATAGAGAGTGTAAAAGATTATAAATAATTTTACTTGAATTTATTTTTTAGAAAAAATAATATTTCATATTTTTTTTTCATTTCCTACAAAGACGTGCCGAAAATTATATTTTTGCAGATTTCATTTCCAAAAAGATTTAATTTATTTTTAATTGAGGCTTTAATCAATTTGATGGCAACACTTTGAAAAAAGCTAATTTTTTCCCAAGAATGCGAAACGTGCTTAATCTTAATTTTTATTTTTTACGAAAAAAATTATTGAAAAACATAGTTAAAATATTTATTTAAAAATTCATTAAAAATAGAAATTTAATTTTAAGATTAAAACATTGGTATCATTTAAAAGATAAATTTTTGATCTTTAACTTCATATAAAAAATTTTTTTGTGCGGTAATATTTTTGGAAGTTATAGCAGAAACACTTCAAAATTTCTCTTAATTTTTAAATAAATAAAATTCTAGTTAAAAATTCGAAAAAATAACCTCCAGGTGCACATTTCCGTCCTCCAAGGTATACACGTGCCAAATTTGGTAGCTGTAGGTTGAATGGTCTGGCCTGTAGAGCGCCAACATACACACACACACACACATTGAGCTTTATTATAAGTTTAGCTATAGATATAGAAGATAAACATCGTATATGAGGAAGTAAAAATCTGTTTTATTTTAACAGACTACAAAATCCCAATATAATCTTTCTATCATCTTCAACTTTATTTTTAATTCAAATGAGTAAATAATTTGAGCTACAGAAATCTAAAATGAGAAATTTAAAGACAAATTATAGATTATCAAACGATTTTTTAAAGAAGGAAAAGATATTATTTGCAAAAATTATTAATAGTCTTTATACAAAATTTTGTTCAACGTTATAAATGGCGAATTAAAAACTACATTTATCCATGGAATATGTTGTCAAAAAATTGATTCATTCACTACCATTGATTATTAAAGACGAGCAATCAAATTTTGAATAACATTCTAATAAAGAAGAAATCTCAAAAACATTTTCAAACTTCATTTTTCAATATCGAATAGAAAAAAAAACATTTTATTTAATTATTTTTTAGTTATTAATTCTTTATCAATTTTTTTTCAAATTTTGGCATTATTTATTTTATACATCTTTCACATGATCATCTTCTTTCTTTACTCTACTTGTGAGCAAAGGAAACTTTTTTTTGGTTAGTAAAAATTAACTATTTAACTATTTTTTATTTATTAATTTGTAGAAGTATTTGCTAAAATATTCCTTTTAAGTTTCATTGTTTTTCTGAGAAAAATTCGAAAAACTATGAAAATATGAAATTTTAAATAATAATGTTCTATACACTATTTTGTGTTTTATTTACATTTCAGATTTATTGATATGAAAATATTTATGACAATATTTAATATTTTTCTTAAATTGTTAGTTATTTCATTTTTCTTTTTAATTATATCATTGATTTTTACACAGTATTATTTAAAATGGCTATAAACCTGAAAAAAAGTTCTACTAATTAATTAAATATTACATTTAAAAATATTACACATTCCATTACCTTTACAATTAATAATATTAACCAATTTTCTACATATTTCAATAAAATAAATGCTAAAACATGCAGGCACAGATTTTGTTTTGCTTTAATATAATTGATGTTGGCCCTGCTCTATCTTTCTTTAATAAAACACAGACAGACATAATTTTAATAGAACATGGTTTGTAAAAATGCTCTACATATAATGAATAATCAAAATCGTTCGATTGTTTTAAAAAGCTTTTTAACATTCAGAGCAAACAACAGGTATTGAAAAAACAGGAAACCTTATTGAAAAGAGAAAAGAACGATGTTTCCTGTTATGGCTGTCCATGCATCCTCAAAAGCGGATAAAAGGCTTAAGAAAGTGGTCAATTTCTGTCAAAACCTTTTTTTTTCGATCATTGGAAGCTTTTGTTATATAGGAACTTTAATAGCCCTGATTCGCCTTACTGCTACTTTTCGGGAACAAATCTTTTTCTAAAGTTTCGTCATGGTATTAAGGGAAGCTAAGTGAATGGATGAAACGACTCTCAATGTTCTGACTTTCCAATCTTTTTCAGAGTGGTTTTAGATTTTAAAAATGTTTTAAAATGTGTTTAAGGTTTTTAAGTACAGCTAAAAGTTTTCATTAATTTCTTAATTTTTGCAATAAAGTATTCATTGAAGATGGGGCAATATTTTTTCCTTCCTCTGATGCGAAACCTAAATTAATTAATAGCTTGATTTCAAGCGTTAATCATTTGCCTTCGAAATTTCTTTAATTTTCCTCCCTTATTATATTTACAAAATGAATCCTTTAAAGAAAGTGTTCATTTTAATTTTGCATGTCCAGCTATTTGTGTTTATATCCAAATTGCCCAAAGCGTAAAAAGTCAGTTATAAGACGCCTTTGTTAACATCTTTTAGAGATAGATAGAGCTCTCTTTGTTGACTTAATAATTGTACAAGTGGCATTAAGTTGAGTAATTAATATTGATTCTATTGTAAAATGAGTATGGGGCTCCAATGATTTCAGCCCATATTTTAATGTTTTGCTTATTATATAATTATGATGATGATATGGATAATGACCCTAATGCTTAAAATAAGAATAATTTTATATTAATTTTAAGGAGTTGAAGGCAATCTGCCTTTACTCCACGTTTCTTAAAGACTTCAAGCGAAGATAACTTTTTCTAGATACTTTCCAACATTTGCGACTGAGAAATCCTCTATGTTGAATTATGGTATCTTCTGTTGTTGTTACTTATGGTACTTTACAAGCCCGCTAACAGACCTTTCGGCGATTTAAGCCGAGTGAACGTCTCTTGTTTTTTTCAGCAGTGCCAACAAGGGTCAAGAGTACGACTTAGTTACTTCATGCGTCACATTCGCTTGCACAACCCCTTTTTACAGGGGGGCACATTCACACGCATCACAGATAGAACACAAAATATCAACCATGCCCGAACCGGGATTCGAACCCGAGACACCCAAGACGCGTTACCTCTATATCAAGACACCGTCATGGTACCTTCTAGCTTCCTCTTAATCCTAATGAAAATACCTCAGATATAGGTATGAGAATTTGCTGTATAAGTAAGTAGGTTCTCACTTTTTCATTGGGTATAACATTGATATGGGGATGAGTTATTTCCATGCCGATATGGGATTATACGTTATCGTGGGTAATGGAGGCAATAGATGTCATTTTTAGTTCAACTCAAGGCTTTATTTATTGTATGGTGTCCCTATAATTCAATTCATCACAAAATTCCAAGCAGAGCGTGGGCACTTACTTTGTGATTATGCTACCTTGTCTCTGAAGGGGGGTTGATTTATCCAAACTGCGAAAATGAGAAGCTTCTAATATTGTAGTTAGTACTCACTTGATTTTAAGCAGAGTAGTGATGCACCGTTGATTTACCCCCTGCCGATGTCGAAACGTATCTTCTACTGGAGAGGTTGTACCTTATAGATTCTACCATACTTCATAAATCATTGCTGTCGTTACGGTGATTCCCCCTCCTTTTCTCTGGATTCCTTTTGATGGGGCAGACACAACCCCATTATTTTTATACTGTAATCGCTTATAATATTTACTGTAATACCCTTATAATAAATATACTCAAAAAGTATAAAATAAATGAATCTGTAATAATGTTTAAGTTTCTTTTTTCAGTCGAAAACGGATTTTATTAAATAACTATATATAATGATATTAAAATGGTTATTATAGTTAAAATAATAATTGAATATATCCCAACTATTTGCATTTTATTGGATGAAAGATTATGGGTAATAACAATACATTATACAATTATTATATAAGATTTTATAGTTGAAATAACAATGAAATATATCCCAGTTATTTGGATTTTTGTGGAAAAAGGATTTAGTGAATAATTATATATTACTATTTTCTAAATTCTTTTTTACCTTCATTAATATTACAACGGATTTTAAAATTAAAATAATAATTGAATATATCCCAATTATTTTCATTTCAGCGGAAAAGTATTTATTTAATAACTATACATTATACGATTATATATTAAAAATATACAATTATATATATACGATTACATATTAAAAACGCATTCTATATATAAAATAATAATTGAATATATCCCAACTATTTACATTTTAGTGGAAGAAAAATTTTACTTAATAACTACACATTATAAATCTTAAAACGAATTTTTTGGTGAAAATAATAATATGGGTATGTATTCCAATTATTTGAGTTATATTTTGTTATAAGTTATTATTTATAAGTTATTATTTGAACCATTCTTTATTCCATGAAAGGTCTTTTTCACAGATAAATAACTACATGCTTCAAGTAACACTAGCAATAAAAAAAAAATACGAAACTTGAGAAAGTTAGAGCGTTTTCGCTAACTATTTCTGGCTGCATGGAACTATTTACCTCATGAAGGGATGAAATTATTTTCATTTGCCATAAAAATGCTGCATCAACAAATAAAGCAATCTGGGGCGAAAATACATAGGGCGTGATCCTCAGCTGTTTCCCGGCAATAATTTGCGAAGGGGTCGTAAAATTTATCTCTGGTGTTAATGGCGCGTGAGAATGCGGATTAGGACGTCACACGCAGGTCTCCGTGAATGAAGGCAACGAAAGTGGTTGATGACGGTTCGGCGAAAGTGGATGATAAGGGAAACTTTGTCTTCTGCAATTTGGGTAAGTAAAGTAGTTAAGCTTGTGTATATAATGAGGGTTTTATTTTGATCAGAAGTTTAGACTGAGTTATTTAGGGTGGATTGGAGGCTTCATGAGAGAAAAAGAGTAATGGTTTCATATCATTTGTGATTGTCAGGATATATTATTTGTCAGAATTAAAGGATAAAATATTAAATTTGAGATTTAATTTTGTGTGTGTTTGATATGCCTGTATTTATGTATGCAGAAGAGGAAACAGGGTCGAAACTATATATGCCGACTTGAATATTGCTGAAAAAAATTTGATACATATAAACTTTGATAAATGGAAATGCATATTGCTGATTTTGCTTTATTTTCTTATTAAAAACAATTATCCATAGTTGAACACTTACGGTAAAAGGACCAAAAATAATATTTCTAATCTCTCGAGTAATAACGTTTTTTTTTCTTTAATTGTTGAATTACGTGCTCGACAAAATTTCATACTTTAACAAATCCTCAATTTTCAAAATATTTCTATATCTTTTGTTAAACTGAACTTGTATTTCATAACTAAAGATACCCGTTTAGTTGTCATGCATCCTTATTTCCATAATAAAATCAATTATCTATGGGTGATTCTATTCCGATAAAAGAAACATTAAAATATCAAATAGTTATTTCTAAATTAATATAAAAAATTTATTTATGTATTTTTTAATTAAATTATAAAACCTTTATTAATTGTTATTCATACCTGCAAATAATTATGTTTTTATTCATTGTTGTGTATCATTCTGGATAAAATTTCAACTACTTTGTCGAATCTTTAACTTTCAAAGCGTTTTCTATATCTTTTGTTGAGTTGATCCTGTTTAGTCCTGTTGACTCCTGTTTAGTTGATGTATGTATTGGATATACAGAATTGTTGACTTATTAATATTCGTCCCACTTTTTTTCCCGTCTATTTCCTAAACGTTTTAAAAAGTTGTTTTTGATTCAACCCTTTCTATAGTATTTAAATATTTACTTAGAGAGAAAAAATGATCAATCACAACTTTCCAGCGCTCTTAGCCTTTTTGTAAGAAGAGAGTTTTACAGGTAGTTTTAATGGATTCTGAATGGATACCTTGTCAATGAATTCTGGTCTTGACGACAAACCTGACGATCACCTAGCGACTTTTGGGTACAAAATTGGAGGACTCAGAATATTCGAGAATTTAGGAGATAGCTCTATTTTGACCCGAGTTCGAGTTTTCGTTTTAAAGTCTTCAGTGCTCATTCAATGAAATGGAGTCGCATCGTGTTGTCGCACAAAAAAGTGTCAAAAGATCTTGTCAAAAGATGGAAGTTAAGCTCAAATGGTATCTTAAATAAAGCTGCTTCTTCTTTCTCTATATTTGTATTTTTGATAGTGTGCTATTTTTCTGAAATGAAATGAAATTATAATTGTGGTGAAATTTTAAAATAATAAAGGAATGTATCCCGACATTTGCATTTTAGTGGAAAAAGAATTTTAGGTAATAACTATAAATTATTCTATTATTTAAACGGATTCTATAGTTCGAATAGTAAAGGAATGTATCCCAAATATTTGCATTTTAGTAGAAAAGGTGTTATTAACTATATTTGCAATTAGTGTTATTAACTATATTTGCAATTTAGTTAATAACACTAAATTATACTAATACTAAAACGTATTTTATAGTTGTTAATAATGGAATATATCCCAATTATTTGCATTTTAGTGGAAAAGAATTTTATTTAATAAGTATGCAATATACCAATATTAAAATTTATTCTATAGTTAAAATAAGCATGGAATAAAAACGAATTATTTGCATTATAAAAACATCATGAGTTGTTTTTTATTTCCTGAAAGTTTCCATTCACGGATGCATGACAACATGTTTCTAGTAACACTAGCGACAAAAAGAACCAATTGAAACATGAAAAAAGTCAGAGACGTCTCCTTCTCCAACTATTTCCCTTAAAGAAACTATTTACCACATGCAGGGCCGTAATTATTTTCGTTTGCCATAAAAATGCTACATCGCCAAATAAAGCAGTCTGGGCGGAAATTCATAAGGCGTGATCCTCAACTGCTTCCCGGCGATAATTTGATGTGTCGTAGAATTGGTTTCTGGTGTTAATGGCGCTTGAGTATACGGATTAGGACGTCACACGCAGGTCTCCGTGCATGAAGGTGATGAAAGTGGTTGATGACTGTTCGGCGAAAGTGGATGATAAAAGGAAACTTTGTCTTCTGGTATTTAGGCAAATAAAGAAGTTACGCTTGCGTACATAATGATAGTTTATTTTGTTGTGGGGCCATAACATTTATGCAGAAGTTTAAAGTTTGGATTACTTGTTATTGATTCATCATCAGAGGGTAGGAAACATGAATTTCCTTGAAAGAGTGATATTATTTGATATTGTTAAGAGATATTATTTCTTTAAGCTGAAGGATGAAAAATAGAATTTCATTTTCATTTTAGTGTTTATTTGATATTTGTATTTATGTATGCAGAAAAATAAATACAGTCAAAATGTATACAGACTTGAAAATTTCTTGAAAAAAAAATTGATACACACAAACTTTGATAAGATGGAAGTGGCAATGGATATGCATAGTTCCGATTTCGCTTCATTTTTTATCAAAAATAATTATCAATGGTTGATTATCGTACGTATAAAATTCAAGTATAACAAAATTAATACTAAGCTTCGGCAATTAACAATGATTTTTATAAATTGTTAAATACTATATTTGAAAAAGTTTCAAATTTTATCGAATCTTTCATTTTCAAAATATTTTCTATTTGTTTTGTTTAAAGGAACTTTTATGCCACGATTAAAGATTCCCGTTTAGTTATCATACGACTTAGATATAAGGAATTGTCATATTATTAATATTTGTCCCTTCGTTTTTCTAAATGTTTTTGAAATGTTATGATTCAAATGAATTGCTTTCTTCCGTATCTAAAAATTATTTAGAGAGAAGAAATCATCAATCAAAGCTGCAAAGCACTTGCAAAATTCAGTGTTTGTACCAATCTGTAATAATTTTTCCAAGCGTTGTTAGTTTTCTGCTAAAGAAAAGAGTTTTATAGATAGATCTAATGGATTCTGCATGGATAGAAGGTCAAAGTCTCCCGGCATGGCGATAAATTTGACAGCCCCTTAGCTACTTCCGGTATAAAAGCGGAGGATCCAGAATATCCGATAATTTAAGAGATAGATTTATTAGGTCTTCAGTTCCAACGTTCTTTCTGGAACATTCAGTGGCAGTCACGGAAATTATAAGAAGTGGGGCCGAACCAAGCCATGTGTTGATAATTGGCACAAAAGTCAAAAGTCATCAAACTCAGTACCGGTTAAGGAACTTTTCATTCTACACAAACTTAGGGTAAAAAAATAATGTCGAAGCGTATACATGCAGTAAACAGCACCATACAACAATAAATCGCTATTAGACAACTCCAACAGTGCAAAGCGCTTAGAGACAAATCACTGGAAATCAACTTCTACAAAAAGGTTTCGCCCAACTACTCACTTGTACTCAACTCAACTGCCATTAACTGGTTCGATTCCATGTTTTAAATCTACCTCGGTAAGATACTGAATATCTAGATTAAATACCAAAACTCTGACTTCTGATTTGACACTCAGTCTCGCCATCATTCTCGAATATTCCTTCCTTTTTATCGCCAAAGTCATCCTATGTTTGTCATGAAGTTTAAAGTTAATTCACCCGGCATCCCTTGTAGCTCAGTGTCGTTATACCCGTCGAATCTATGTGTAAAACTTTCTTCCTTACAATGAAAAGTAAGTTTTTTAAAAAGCAATATTACCATTCGTAATGATATGCTGAAGTAAAGGATCTGAAAAATCGTTTTACTTTTTTATGACAGAAAATCTGTGAATAAAATATGTAATCTCCCTCCCCAAATCAATATCATTTTGTATAGAAGAATTTAAATTTAAAATCAAATTTATGGAATTTCTTTATATTTTTATCATTAAATGGGTTTTAAATGAAAGTTTCTTCTGAAAGTTAAGAATTGCAATACCAATCATTCAGTAAGCGCATTTTTTTAAATATCTGTATTAGGTTCAGGATCATTTCAGATTTTTTTTATTTATAATATTAGCATTATTTAAATACAAAAAACTATCCAGTAATTCTCACATTGCATTAATACAATAATTTAGTAATGGCATCTAATTTTATGAACTGTTTCACACTACATAAAAGTACCATTTTAAATTATAATAATGCATGAAGCATAAATATCCTGATTGATTAGCTTGTATACAAGATGGAAAATTCTATCCAGTTATTGAGTCAAGGGACTGTGCCAAAATTTCATTTTGAAACAGTTCGCAAAACTAAAGTCTGACAAGGGCATATCTTGAGTTCTAGAGCTTTCATATGAAATAAAAACTGGCGAAATCAGTGTAGTAGTTATGGCTAGCAAATTCTGCCTTGTCTCTTATTATCTTAGATAATGCGAAGTGAAGTAGTGGTTTTGAGATTTAAATAGAAACGGGAGGTGGAAAACAGATGCTTATTGATCATAAGGGGCCTAAATTTTCAAGAGAAATTAAAATTCTCAAGATTGCATCATTGATTTGGAGATGGAAAATTCGTTTTACAATAACTTTAACTATTTAATTAAAAAACAATATATATCTATCTATCTCTCTCTCTCTCTCTCTCTCTCTTTATATATATTCTTTGTTTCTATTGCCAACATGTTAATATTCATACTATTTTTCACATTCTTAATGTCAAATTTGCAGCTTCACGATCAGTTTTTTTTTTCCATATTGCCAGATTTTCTTCGCATTTTCTTTACTTAATATCGCTGAAAGACCCATTACTATTTTTTTTTAATAATGTCGAGTTAACACGTGTATTGCTTAGGTATCCAAACAATTGCCAGTAAGATTTCCTTTATTCGAAAAAGGTAAGCAAACTCGAAAAATTTTCAATAATGACGCCAAAAATGATGTGTCTAAAGGTAGAATTAACAAATAATATTATTTCACACTGAAATCGCTTTTAATTTTATGTTCATTAAAGCTTGACTTTTCCTTTCTTTATCATTACACCATCAAGTACAATATAAATACTTACTACGTCGTAATAATAATTTTCATTAAATATTTCAAACAATACTGGCAAAACAAGCATCAAATGTCATGAGTAAGGGGACTTGCTATCTACCAATCAGAAAACAAACAAAATGCAATGTTTACATAAAAAAACTTCTATAATGAAAATATAGATAGCTAGACATATATTGCAAACAGCTATTTCTTTTCCATAATGTTGTCAAATCATCTTTTAGATGGATCATTCTCTAACTTACTGAACAGAAAAATCTTTTCAAATCTAGATTAAAATCCGAAAAAAAGAATCAATTGTGAATTATATCTTATTTGGATAATAATTCGAAATTTATAAAGCAAATTATTATATCGAAATTATTTTTACTAGCCAAATGCAACTGTACACAATTTAAAGCACGTATATAAAATAAAAAAAAAATTAAAAGAAAACCCCTGCGAAACTGAGAACCAAAATCCATGTAAGTAGTGGAAATTTTTGTTTTCAATCAATAATAATATGCTACAACAGGAAAAATTTCGTTGATCTCCACTCTTAAAAATACGTAAAGAATGCTAAAAGGGTTATGAATCCTACCCCACTTGCTTTAGAAAGGTCCAAAGGACTTTCTAAAATCGGTGGCATGTGAGCAAAATATACCCAAGAAGTCTTCAAAATCAGTCACGCCTAAAAGAAGATTATTGGTTCTTATATAAAAGTTACTTTCATTTCTTTTTATGAACGATACAAACCTTTTAAAGGGCATTAAGTAGACTTACGAAAGAAGTAACATAATGGGTCTAGGATAGTTGTAATACCGTGAGTATTTTGACCCTTTTCAGAAAATAGAACAGATAAACCTGGAATTTGAAAGTCCATCAATGTT
>JAPMOR010078807.1:44763-68291 GCA_026543865.1 Argiope aurantia
TTATCTCAATATAAGAAAATTAGCCAGCGGGAGTGGCCCTTCCAGAAAATTCTCACACACTCTCTAATAAAGATGCAATTTCAATAAAAAATTTTAATCACGAAATTGAAATCCATGCTGTTCTCAAAGAAGTATTTTTATGAATGAAGTTGTGACAGACAAAGTCGTGTTATTATAAAAAATCTTTCGCCTATTCTGTTTATCAAATAAATAAAATTGGATAATGAGATGCCAGAAAAAAACGAGTTATTGGAGTCATCTAGATTTCTTGTTATTAACATGATGTTTTTATCTGTACTAGAGCTTTATTTATTTATTCATCATGTAAAATGTACAGGTAATAAACGGAATGATATCTTATTGCCTTTTAAGCGTGGAGGAATTGTAGTCAATCAGTATTTGAAGCATCAATGAAAATAGTTTCCAGTATTTTGCAACGACAGATATTTTTTAACTATACATATATTTAAAAAAAATTCAAAATTCAGGAATCATTGCAAAGGACTAAATAGGTATTATTGTCTAATAATACGAAGCAGCAATAGCACTCAGAAAATTCGCTGTACCATCGTAACTTGGTTTCTAATAGAGATAATGCCAAAGATCGTGAATTTTCCAGAACCCTCACTTTTCCCGCCAAATTCACGTGATCATATATAGCGGCCAAAAAGTATATATAGATCACTATATAGCCGCTAAGATCAATAATACTGCCAAATCCCCAGGCTACAGATCTGGCACTCATTAAAATACTTGTAATATCTCTTCCTTATTATGAGGCTAACAAAAAAAAGGAAACACTATCACAGATTGGTTACAATATTTTCATCAATAAGAATTGAGTTATTTTTCTTGTACAGTTAAAATGTCTTTATTTTATGTAGAGCTTTTAATTATTTATTTCTGTGTTTTATTTATCTTTAATCTTTAAAACAATTTTTTTTTCCTTCACATTATACTATTTCCAGTGATTTAGAAAATGACTTCGAAATTCCTTTTAGGATTTAAGTTGCAAGACCATTTTCTCTTTTGCCTTTTTTAATTGTCATTTTCGTGGGTATTTTTTTAATGAGAATCCCGAGATTATTCTAAAAATGAAATAAATCTAGGCTTGTTTAATCTCAACTATGTGTCTTTTCTTATCTTCACCGTGTATCCACACTCTGAAAATTCTATTCAAGCACTAAACTTTGCCTACATTCATACTCAAATTTTCGGAAACTCTATAATGCTAGAAATATTTTTTTTTTTTCAGAAAACTCTTGTACACAAACCCACATAAAAATAAAAGAGCTCTTTCGTACATCATTCCCTTGGCCAATGGATTCCCTGAACAGTAGTAGAAAGTTGAAAAGGACTTTAAAATTGAAACGGGACTTTTAAATTATTTCCTTGAAAAGAACTTTTCCTTCAAAATGGAGGAAAGTATAAAGAAAAGGCAAAGGAGAATTTTTTGTTGTGGTTTAGTTCTTTTTTACCTACTTTTAAAAGCCACAATGCAAGACTTCTTTTACTGTAAATGGATGGGGGATATATTCAGGGTCATTTTTGTTTTTAGAAGAAAATTTGAAGAGCGTCCCATATAAAATTTTCAACTGTCTAAGAAACATTGTAAGTATTACAAGTTACGATGTAAATAATAAATTAAATTTATCCATCGCATATAATCAGGTAAATGAATCATTTAACTCCATTGAATTTTCCACGGTAATTGAATAAAGGCCGTCATCCGTTTTTGAGAATAACGATCCAATGACCTCCAATATTGTCTAAATAACATAGAATTCCATAAGTGTACATGTGTTCATATGTACAAGCACAAAATTTGGTGTTGGGCTGTCAAATTCTGCATAAATAAGTTTTGGAAGATAGAAACATGCATCTAAAACACAGGTATTTAAATGAAGAAAATTAATTAATAATTGGAAGAGTAATTAATAAATAATCTAGCTAGTTTTCTTTTCCACCTTTCCACTAATATTTTAGAAAATATGATTGGAGGAAAACAGTTTTCGATAGCCTTTTAAATTCGAAATATTATCTTTTCAATGACACCAACATAAATGTCGGCTATGCAATTTTTTCGCCTATTTTTATTTTTTTTTTGCAATTAAAAAAAATGTGTTTGCACTGTTTTCAATAATACTCTCAATGCTGTACTAAAATTCTAAAAAAAAATATTTATTCTATCATATTTTTTTTTGTTTAATTTTCATCCATCGTTAAAAAGTAAGAATTATTCAGCTTAATATCTGTGTATCTGTACATCAGAAAGTAAAATTTTTATACAAAAAAATTTCAAAAAATTTGAATTACAAGAATAATTACAGTTTTAATGACCCAATAACACCATGGAATTGGACATAATAAGCAAAAAATAGTAAAATGCCACAAAATTATTATCATCACGGTTAGACACTCAAAGATATATTGGAATAGGGTATACAGAATATCAAGTTACGTGTAAATCCTTTAATTGAGATAAAAACATCTAAAATTCCTAGAAAGGCAACTGGGCACCAAAATCGGAAAGTGATAAAAGAAAGCAAGTTTATGTTTGTCATAACAACCAAATTTCATTTCGTTTGATGGTTTTCTCTTTAAGAATCCCATAAACACAAAATATAATTCACAATGTTTATCTGTTTTCTGAAAGCCGCACAATACCGTAAATATTGCAGAAAAAAATTGATCTGCCATGGATTCTCACATTACGCAAATGTAAATATATTTCTTACAAAAGAAAATTCACCATTTACTTATAACTACTTATCTTCTAAAGTCTCATTCTGTCTTGAGACCCAAATGAGATCCCAAATGAGATCCAAAAGCCGAAATTAATAAATAAAAATAGCAATATTATAGCAATTCAGTTTCAAAAGAGGTGTTTGATGACTATTCTTATAACATCCCTATATAACATCAGATATCTCCACAGTGTTGTTCGATGTTCTGAAATCCGCACGATGCCACAGATATTGCAGAGCAAATTTTTCTGTCATGGATCCTCACAAAACACAAAAATACTATTTCTTATTAAAAGTTCATCATTTCTTAGCATTAATTTTTTATTCATCATTCATCAATCCCTTCATTCATCATTTCTTACTAATAATTAATCATTCATCAATTATTGATATCATAAAGTTATATTCGGCTTCAACCCGAAAGAGAACCAAAATGTATGCGACAAAAATGGAATTTTTATATAATTTAGCTGTAAAACTCCTGAACTTTCTGTAATATACATGTATAAAAGGAACATTAAAATTTGTGAAAATAGTTTAGTTCTACATGCAGTCTGTTCTATAACATTGAATAAACACTGCTGATATTTATCAGCCAAAAATATAAAAAAAGCATAAATATCGTCTCATTTATTTTGTTTAGAATACCATTAACAAAAAAATTTAATGACAGGAATTTGAATTTACAACACAGAAACTTTTTAAAATATTACACATTTTATTAAATAATCCGCAAGTATTCTTTAAAAGGTTTTTCTTTTAGATTTTGTTCTATGTATTTAACAGATTAATTAAAATTCATAATAACCCTTGCCTAATAATAATTTTGAATCCCTATCAGAAACCAACCAACCTGCCATTTGTTCTGAATTATTTCAAAGTTACAAGTAATCGTCACTGGTACTTAAAACGTGATGAAACCTTTGGCAGACAAAGGGTCTTCAGAAGCAAACTCTTGCGTACAAATTAATGAGCTGCAGGTTATATATGTTTGTGCGTTAAAGAGAATCCTGTTGTATAAATTGCGATAAGTTCAATAATGGACAGAAATCCAAACGTCCTTTGTTCGAACGGTATCATTGCAGAATTATTAGTTACATCAGAGTAAATGCTCTTGAAGATTAGTTCCATATTATTGCCCTATTCACCTTATATCATATGGATGTCTTCAGAGTTTTCATATTGCATGTTACTCAGCAAATATCCGTAACAAAGATTCTCTAGCTAAACAAATCCTGTTATTTATAAGAAAATTCCCTCTTTCAGAAAAAGAGGCTTGAATCTGAAAAAGAAATTTTTCATAATTATGAAGTCCCGTATCAAAATGAGATTTAATCATTTATTCGTTTATTGCAATGAATAACTATACATAGTGGAGAATTTTTTTATGATATACTTTTGCAAATCTATGCCTTTTAAATGAAAATAAACGAATACATAAACGCCATGAGTTGCTGAAGAAATAACAGAACCAGTTAAAATCATCATCAAACTTTCCTTTTTTTTTATGAAAATTAAATTTTAATATTTTGATTAGCATGAATTATTCAAAACATGATGGATAACAATTATATATATTACGAAAAAGAAACAAATAAATAAAGAATTATTAACAGATAATTGCAGAAAAGTGTTTGTTGCAAGCATCATTTGAGTTCAATTAGAAAAAGTAATCTTTGTAAAATGGCTAAATGCCTAACTTCACTTACATTCCTTAAAAGAATTTCTTCTTACTCTTTCATCTCGTATTTTGCTGATAGTCATTTTTAATTAAATTAGCAAGGCTAATTTTATGAAAATAATTAGTCATCTGATTAAAAAGATTAATTAGTTTATTATTGGTCATAAATCTAAAGAATTGCTTTTTATTAGCTTAATAATTGGTCTATAATCTTATCAGATATTCGAATTACTTTTACGTGCAAAACAGGAAGCTCCATTTCTTTTACATAACAGACGTAGTCACCCTTTCGTGTATTTTCTTAGAATTTGGTGATGATAAGTAATTTTTTCTCGCTCCTCAGCACATTTATTTATGCAATAATTCTATTACTTAGGTATCATGAATTAATTAAATTTCTGTCAACAGTTGCATTCTACGACTTTGCAAAAATTTTCAATCTAATTTTAATGGTAAAATCTGGCATGAAATTAAACTACTTGTATTAAGCATAGAACAAAAATTAGAACGCATAAATTTTAAATAAGAATTAAAAATTCAATTAAAGTAAAAAAAATTAATGAATTTAAAAGAGAAACTATTATAATTACACTCATTATCGCTTTCTCGAGTACGTAAGTATACAAGGAGAAAATTTTATAATCGTCAAAAAATTCCAGCTGACGATTTTGTTTAAAAAAATACACATTTCAGACGCCAGTGAACACGAAAAACACGTTTTTAGAATTTGGACTGTTTATCTGTGACCACGACATTTCCAAAACATTTTGAACAAGAAAAATGAAATTTGGTATATGGAATTTACACCATTTTCTAGATTTCTGTCAAACTTTTAACGAAATATATTCAGATTCACTGTATCAGCTTGGCTGTCTGGAATTACGATTAAGGTTTTCGCTTGAGAATCGAGTAATAGTTTTAAAATCCAATCATTCTAATCACTGCTACTTTTTCTAGTCATGTAAATAGATGTAAAAATATCTAAGTAGAAAAATTTAAACGGGAATAAGAACAAAATGATTTGAGTCTTCTGTAATTTTATGGAATATATATTGAAATTTGAAGATTTTGTTAATCTTCTAATAATAATTTTCTAAAATAATTTGCTATGAATGTCATTAAGGTCGAATTACAAAACATACTTAATTGAAATATTTAGTAATCATTAATCTAGGTGGTGCAGCTAAATACCTTTATTATACTAGTCGCCAAGTACGGATGGTAAATAGGAATATAAAGATCATTCTCCTTATTTAAGTGTTGGTAACATTTTTTTATAAAACTGAAAACGCAGGAAATCAAATATAATGGGAAAAAATTCCTGAACTTATAATTTTGTCAAATGAGTGTAAACGCATATTCAATCTCCGCTAGTTTAAGTGAACGACCTGATGATTCAATATTCAATACTTCTAGTAAACTGTACAACAATTAAATATACATTTCTTTTAGTAAATTGTACAAACATTCAAGATTTTGCACTTTTAGTGAACGAAACACTAGTATTTAGTCAATATATAACTCGTGAATTATCGAAGAATTGTTTAAAAAAAAAATTTAAAATTTCAAGGAAAATATTGGTTAGAAAGGGATATTTTAAATGACCCTTTTAGAATTTAAGGCTTTATTAGATTGCATAATATCTGAAGTCTGCACTTTGAATTGCCATGTTTTCTTTAATTCGTAATATTAAATTGCTTGCAGTTTTTTTAACTATTTTTAATGTGTTGTTCTGATATTTAAAAAAAATACCTGGAATGCATGAAATTCCAATTTTTCAATACTGAAAACTCATTTGGAATTCCTCAGGCGTTTTCATTCTGGAATTTTAATGTAAGATAAGTGAGACTGTAATTTAAAATTCCATTAATATTCTCATTAAAAGTTTTTTGGAATACTGCAGATTGATTAAATTAAATAAAGAATTCTTCAAAAACAATAAATTTGTATTGTAAAAATTTATTAATATAATAATTTTTGATTTGAAAATATAAATTCTTGATCAAAAGCAAGAATTTTAATGACAATATTTATTAACATATGTGCATTACACCGTTTTATAAGAAGAATAATCATTTTCACTAAGAAACAGGGTTTTTTAAAAAAATTATTTATTATGGAAAATAGTATTTAAAAACTTTCGTGGCAATAATTTAACTTAATAAACAGCGTTTAACCTTTAAAATATTAATTTCAAACCTAAATCGATATTATTTAGAGTTAATTAATTTGAAATTATGGGAGTAACAAAAAATAATGATAAAAAAGTAAATATTTTAATATGGTTAAAGAAAATGTTATTCAGTATGTCGTCTTCATTTTAAACTCGTTAATTAAAAGAGCTAAAGAAAATATATTCTCAAAAAACTGACTTCCGTGATTTTAGTTTTTATTATTTTTAACGAATTAATATATTTTTAAATTCTATTAATTATTTTATTGTAAACGGTTTTAATTCCTTTATTTTTTTAATATTCTTAAGAAATAATAATTAAAAAATAATATAACAATACTTAAATTCAGCATAATCACTATGGTGATTTTATTTTATTTTGAGAGCCATTGAATTACTTGGCTATTTCCTTTCATAACGCCTAGCAAACTTTGTCGACCAAGAAATTTATCATTAATATTACTTTTGAATTTCAATAAATTCCTTTGGTGCAATCCTGGAAATTCATTATTCCCATAATAAAGTTTTTTAAGTGTCAAATTGTGGTAGGCGTTAAGACTGAGTTATTTCTAATATTTTATGCTTTTTCTGTTTATTATGTAAAAGGGCTTTCTTAATGGATTCAAGTCCCATGACATCACAGGGACCATTAAAAACACGATTATCCGGGTGTTATCTTGTGTATCTTCTAACTCTACGCATTCTGTCGTATCATTGGTATTTCGATTATTTATCCTACATGTAAACAACAGAGAAAATTATTATATTTCTCCTTTCGTTTTAAATAACAGAAGAAACTATTTTTTTTATATCTTAAAAATATACAATAAAAATATTTTATTTTAAATGCAACAATGAAATGCAATGGTGAAAATTATGCAAAAAAATATTGAAATTTGGGGAAAAAAATTACAATTGGATAGATATAAATTTTTTTTTGAATTTTATAATGGTTAAACAGTAATTTTAGTGAAATAATGTATTCGGTTGTTATTAAAGTAAGTCCTTGAAATCATAATATTTTTAAATAGTTTTTTAAATCATTCAAAGGGCATATTTTCAGTCTCCTCGTTATACTTGTACTACCAAATGTGGTAGCTTTAAGTCAAACAGTCTGTCCTGTAAAATAGTAATACGCTCCTCCCCACATACACACAGTCTGCCTTATTATTAGGATATTCATCCTGAATTTCTGAAATCTTATTGATTGCTAACAATAAAAATGTTAAGTTTTATAACCAAAAATGACGGTTTAAGTCAAACAAAATCCCTAAAATTCATCTGCAACCGTAATAGAACCAATTCAGGTGTTTATTTAAAAAGACCCGTTTAGTTTGAATACAGTAAAATAAAAATGATTTATCAAGGCATGATCAAAAAAAGGACTGTTAAGCAATCATTAAAATGAGGGAATGCTTAAATCGCAAGTTATTTGAAATTTATCCAAGCGAAAATAATTACCTCATGATTCCTGGTCATACGGACGGATAAAATCATTAAAAAAAATTCACACATGATTTATTTAAACAAATGCTCAAATTTGTTTTCAGTCTTATAATTATGGATGCAATCGATTATCGATTGCAATTAACGAAAAAATTATCAATCTTACGACACGATGGAGACTCTTTTTCCAAAACTAAACTATGACTGATTACTAAATACTACACTTGAATTTCCCACCCATCCAATATTTCGAAAGATTATTATTAAAATTCATAAAATTGGTGAATAAAATTTTATTGATTAAAATTTGGAGAATAGCATAAACAAATAGCATAATTTCGGTGTAAATCAATCTAACAACAACCTAACAGCAATCGAACATAAGTAATAGAACAATCATCGCTTTATACATCAGTTTTCCATCCACACCATTACCAAATCCAAGAGTATGAATCCAAGAGCATGAGTACAGCCATTCCATGATTGGTAATGTAATGACTGAAATTGATCAAGGATTTTAATTAATATTTAGTTAAATATTTTTTCTTTTATGCTATTCATATTGGAGCAAGCTATTATTATGATATTTCTACAAGATTATTCGATATTATGAATGCCAGGCAATCTCGTTAGCTATCGTAATAATATCATAGATATCATTTGATGTTGTTGTTCTTACTTCTTATGGCACTTGTCACAGATAAGTCCAATGACAAAATAGGCGATTTTAAGCCGAAATTTTTAGCGTCTTTTGTTTCAGTAGCGCCATATAGGACCAAGAGTACGACTTGCTACTCAAGCTCTTAGCTCACAACTATTTTTACGGGGAGGACTTCATTCGCACATTTCATTCACTCATCCACAGATTGTAATTTAGATCTGAATCAGAAAATGATCACCTCTGAACCAGTAACCTTAGTGGCATTGTCTAGTCAGTGGTATTTGTTAGACAGTTATTGAAAATTACATTTCATTATTTCACACTGATTAGGAAGCTTAAAGGGCTTTTCAGGAGAAAAACAAATCCTTCAAATGGATCCAATTTTTAGCGATATCTATTTTCTAGTTTTATATTGAAAGATATCCCCTTTGCTGAGAAATACATATTCAATTTCGAAGCATTATTTTTGTATTACATTTTGTATTACAGTATTTTGTAACATTTTGTAATATTAATAAGGTATAGAAAGAAGGTACAATTCCATTTATTAAACTTTTTTTTATTTATGTAATTTAACCTTTCAGGACAGGATGTCTATATTCTAGATGTTCGCTAAGGCGGACCGCGAGCGAAAAGAATCATCCTACAGGACGGGAGTTTTGCAAAGCTTAACTTTGAAAAAAAAATCAAAAAAAAAAATTACGCCCTAACGTCGTAGTTTTTGGCGTTTCATTCGATTATTAGTTCAGCTGCCATATACGTTAAAATTGGCATTTAGTAACATTTTTTTTTTCAATTTTCATTTAAAAATATTTTTTTAACTCATTAACGTTGTGAATTAATTTTTAGAAGTTATATTCAAATTATTCAAAACTTTTAATAGACAAAATGGATTAATAAACTTTAAAATGAATATTAAAACTATTCAAAAATACAATACAGTATAGGTAGAATCTGAGGCACGCAGTGAGCTCAGATTCAGATAAAATATCCGTATCAGAATCCCTTAAAATTTCGATTTCCAATTCTTTAGACCATGAATCTGCTCCACTAATTGTCTTATTCATAATTAGAGACTGTCTTCCTCTGGTAAATAACATTTTCTCACCATAACAAATCGAATTCAAGGCATTCCGAAATATAAAAAAAGGAAGTATGCATAACTTATCTGAATACTAAGTTAAATGCAACAGAACTGGCAGTAAAGCCAAAGAGCCCCTGCATAGTAGCAAAAATAAAATAAAAAATAAAAATCGATGTGAAACTAAAAAGGCAAGAATGTTTCTATCGCGTGGAAATTTAAAGAATTCAGCTCTATTTATTTATACACCTCCCAGCAACAGCTGAGGAATGAAATACGCAAGTGAGCCAGAATATGAGCTAACTGAAGGTCAGGACACTAAAACTATATTCATTTCATAAGTAATGGACACAGGGAGCCATCTCGAAGCTTTAAAAATTGTTCCAGTTCAAAATACACATATGCATCATCGTCCCATAAGTTCAATTTCCAGAAGTGCACGGGTGGTACGCCCGGCTGTAAGAGATGTTCGCATGTGATGCATATATGACCAGATGGTCGCGAAAGGGTTAAAAATATTAACAGATATAAGTTTATTCTTTACATACTATTATCACAATATTCAATATTTATTATAATAACACATAAATATTCTACTACCATATTGTAGTGGAAAATCCGTTCTGCTACTGTAACAAGCTCGTTAACGGATCCTTTCATTCACAATCATGACAGAAAAGGCAGATGACAAAACACAATCAAAATGCATACAAAAAAATAGAGAAATCAACAACAATCAAGCGGCAATTGAAATATCACAAAGAGCTCAGAGGGAACTCCCAGAAGACCAATACACCAAAGAGATCATTCATTCACCTATTTATGTCTGTATATGTCTCGCATTTTTACTTTCTTCATCCTGGAATGTTCGGGAAGAAACTCTGACTTCCGAATCCTAATATATCGAGAAATATCGCCAAAATTCTGGTATAGTCGAGAACCGTCATTTTTGTCTTCACAGTTGACACAGTTTCCAAATGATCGCAAGTTTGCTGTCAAGGGCAAACTGGAAACATTGACCCATTATCCGTTCCATTATCTTTAAAAGTATAAAAAGTAAAAAATATGACACCAGTTGCAAAGAGGAGTAATATTAATAGATTCGTAACTAGGTGTATAAATTGCAAATCAATTCTTCACTTTATTTATTCTTTTTCGTAACATAATAAATATTATTTCTTCCTTAATGTGCAATCCTTTCAAGAATTATTGTCATTTACAACTTCAAACGTTGTTTAAAAATAGATTGCATTCATGTTTTCATTATTCCCAAATAATACAAGGAATAATTCAGAAAAATATTGCCATGAAAGCTTTGTGTGGTTTGCCATTTATTGCAAATAATTTTCAATCTCCTAAAATTTCCTAACTATATTGAAAATATTCTAATATTTTAAACTGGAAAAAAATATCTTGTACATTTTCATCCACGAACTTAAATAAAAATAAGGCAACTTCTTTCTTGTGTCACATTCCGTATCTGCTTTTCACCACGTAGTAAATAGAAGTTTTAAGAGGACTTTAAAATTGAAGAGAAACTCTTAAATTATTCGAGTTTCCTTCAAAAGAATTTTTCTCTCCGTAGGGGAAAACTACGCACAAAAAGAGGTTTTTTTTTCCTACTGATTTACTTCTTTTCTGTCACTTTTTAAGAGCCCAAACATTGACTTTTTTTTGTAGAAGCGGCTGAAATATTCTTGGATATGATTAAATCAATAGTTAGCTTTAGAAAAAATAATCGCAATATTTTTTACAAAGAAATACGGTTTTAATATTTCCAGATCTTATAGAAAATGAAAAAAATATATATTTTTTAAATTCCTAGAGGCGATTTAAGAATACTAAGCTTCAGGTTATTCTTTGGAATTGTGAGGAAAAAAAAACTAGTCAATACAGAGGATAGCTGCTGCACTGTAGAATCTGCGTTTCGCAATTATTAAATATATATATATATATACTAAGATAATTGGTTATGTTTACAATATTAAAGCTTATAAAAAATATCAATACCATAAATATTTTTATAAATATATAATATTGTTTCCTAGTGTAACCTCATATTAATGTAGAGAAATCTACACATATCTTAATGGATACTAAATGGATGCTTAGTCAATGACTAACAACCTTGACAATAACGTTTCCGGATCATTTGACAATTTGGCTATAAATTAGACCAATTCGAGACTTGACGATGAGTTCGTTGATTTTAGCGATACAAATGAAAGTTCCAGAACATATAAGAATTTTGGGGATAGCCCTGTTACGAAACGATATATGAAAGCCTTTATCGAAAATTTCATAACCTGCCACGGAAGCTCTCTATATGGGAAAGAAGGAGTGTGATTTCTTCTTTTTTAGCATTGATAAAAGACGGGCTCTCTATCTTTACTTTGAGCAATATTGCTAAATTCTATCTGTTTGTGTTGTGGCCTTTTACAAATGCTATTTTTCACGCATGTCTGAAGTCTGATCGTCATTGCTATTGTTCTACTAATTGTTTGCAACCCATACTTCCTATTTTATGGGGAAGGAAACGTCATTTTCTATTATCTAACTTTTTGAGCTTCTTACTCAGTGCATTCAACAAAACTCTCACTCAAAATCTTTTGTTCCATTTCTTGAATATTTGATGAATAAAAGTGCAAGTGCCAATTTAATGCAAAACTTCATCAAATTATTTCATGAAACATAAAAAAAATTACTAGATTAATATAAGATATATTCTAGATAAAATAAGATTTTCTTGTATAAATGAAAAAGTATAACTTTGGAAAAATGATCAAAAGCCAAGTATAAGTTTTTAATATATGAAGATTTGAGACTAATCTTTTCATTTGAGAGTTCAGTCCGCAATGGCACTTTTTTTTTCGTTGCCGAAAGCAGGGAAGAAAAATCTCAAGAAAGCAAGTCCGTATTGTCTGTAAAATATGTTCGCAAAAACGTGTCTGCAGAAGGTTTTTTTTTTCGAAAATTCTTTGAATTCGAGCTATAAATCTCTACAGATTAATTATATCATTCGATTTTATCGCTATTTATTTAATCTCTCTCTTTTTAAAAATCTTTATATATTAAAATTTGAATGAACTAAAAGAAGAAATAATTCTCGCTTTGTCTGAAACCGGGGACGAGAAAACATTCCGAAAACAGGTTATAAATTTTCTTTGATGCTTAAAATGTTGTAAGAACAACATCTGATATCAAATAAATTTTTCAATTTAAGCTCATAAAATAAGAAATTGCAGGTTGTAATTATTCTAGGAAAGAACAGAATCCTCAAAAAGGCATATAAATAAATTAAACCGCATACATAAATTCAAAAGTGCTTTCTGTGAATAGTTAATGTTTGATCACTATTATTATTCTATGAGATTAATTTTTAACTATTACCGCATTCATTCTGATTTAATAGAGATTCCGATCTGATTCGGAAATAGAGATTATCCATTAAATATTTCAAATATATTTTATGATAATAGATTCGTTTATTCAATAGAATTTTTTTTAAATTTCCAAATTTGCACTTTTAATCAAAAAAATGTAATTTAAATTTCCAAAAATGAGGATCAAATATTTTCTCAATAATTCCAAAACACTGCTTAATTAAATGATATTTTTCTCTCTGGTTATGTTCCAGAGAATTTACAGCTTTAAATGAGATGTGAATAAGTAAATATCCGTTCAAATGTGAAATCTCAATTAGAGTTATTAATATGGGACTTGAAAAAGAAAACATATATACATCTTGTTACTTGAAATGTAAATTGGAAATTATTAATAGAAAGAAAAAAGGAAGTCAATGTGTGAGAATTTAACACATATATATGATACCATAAAGATTCTAAAGATACATAATTCCAGAGGAAATCGATAATTTCTTTTACACCAACCAAAATTTATTTTCACAAACAAACAGGATATAATTATATTTTTTTCATGCAATTTCCTTCATTCAGTTCATCTTATATTTTTTTACTTTCCTTAAAGGAATTTTGTATCTTCCTCGGAAAGGCCTAGTAAAAAAAGGAATTTACCTTTATTTAAATTCAATTAGTTTTAATTTTCAATCAAAAAAATGTCCAAAGAATCTGTAATACTGCTACTCTAAACAACTGGTCTCTTAATAAGGAAGAGAGTTCAACAGATATCTCTAACAGACGCTGAATAAATGCCCGATCAATTATCACAACCTTTGGCAACCACTTGATGACTTGGTGAACATTTGATTACAATAATGAAATTTCTTGATTCTGCAGAAGTTTTTGTAATATCTCTGTTAGGAGGCAAGGTACGTAATCCTTCTAGATACATTTATACTGTATGACATTAACAGAAAATGCTACACGTTTCCCTAGAATTTATTTCACTCTAAATAAAAATGAAATTTAACCTGCGTGAACACATTATGCTGACATCTGGAAAACTAGATTTTATTAATTTTGTCATCATTTTGAAAAAAGCTCAAATTAAAAGATTAAGTAAACTGTTACTGCAATTGAAACCTATAAAGGTGTAATTTTCCGTATTCGTTTTTACGAAATAAACATAAAACATGACCAAACACCTAATTTCTTAATAGTTATAACAGTGTATATACATCTGATCCAAAAAATGTTCCAAATGTCGTAAAGAATAAAATTTTATGCAGTTTGAATTAGAAAATGTGCTGAAAATTAATGCAGACACACGGTCGTGTGCATCATATTTACTGAAATTTCCTCGGGACAATAACATTTTAAACAAAAAAAAGATACATTCTTAGTGAGTTATGAAAATTTGAATATTATATCTTATAAAAAGGATTTTTACATTATTCTATTGACATTTCTCAAAGCAATCACCTTCCGTTGTTTTCCTTAGACTAATTAGTCTAAAAATATGAAATTTTTAATTGGTCTAAAATAGAGATATTCAAAACTTCATTACTCGATCGGATTTGATCCCTGAAGATAGATTTTTTTACTTAAAAGCTGATGGAATCAAGATTATTTCACTGAATAAAATTCCTTAATATTAATGGACTCTAAAAAATTTGATCATAATTTTATCAAACACTCCTTCATTGATTTAAATAAAATAAAATAACATTATTTAAGAAATTTAACTCATTTTGAAACTAATACTAAAAGGTGAATTTTATAATAAATCAGAAAAGTTTTTATGGAGTAATTCTTTGTGATTTATATATATTATTATAAAAAATATATACTAGAGGGCACATAAAAGACCAATGCTGAAGAATTCTGCTTTCATTACATATTTTGTTAAAATTATGTTTGTTATCAGCAAAATCGTTTTTATATTTATTTAAGATTAATAAGTTCTGCTTGAATTTAATGTTCAAATTTTCTTTGAGTTGATAGATAATTAGAGTGATTAATAATACAATAAACAGAACGGCTTTTGTAATAGTATAAGTTATATTGCTATCAAAAGTTGAAGAAAATATTTTACTCAAAGAGCTATTAAGAGACAAAGCTACATATAGTATTTAAAAACCTTTAATCCAGCGAACCTACTAATCACCGTAAGAAGGCTAGTTTAAACTAAAACTAATAAACTATTTTTAAAACAGTAATATGCAACATAAGTGATTAAAAAAATTGAATTTTGCAATTTATTCATTTATTTTTTATTATTCCTTAAGCTAACAGTTATTATCATAACTATTATGTAATAATTAAATAAATTAGTTCCCAAATTATCTTGTAGATGGCATCAATCCTTTGAAAGTGAAATTTAATTAAACTAGATCGTTAAACTAATATAAAAAGGCAATATATAAACTATGCCAAAATACTGTCATTAAGCAATACTGTTTGAGTTATAGCATCAATATGTCTATAGTGCATGAGCTATTACGAACTTAATATTAGTCTGTCGATTTCTGAATCACGTAGTAATGATAAATGGCTAAGGATCAGGGGCGCTTTATGCTTAATAAAGCGACGAAAAATAACAATCAATAACGTATTGTTTTTCTCAGTGGAACAAAATAAAGAGGACTTTCTAATATGTATTATCATTACCACACTGACAGCTCTCACATTATAAAGAACAATAACATAAAGTTAGGTTTGGGACCGAGTACTGCGAACAGGTTAGTGTGTTATCGAAGTTCTTTCACGAAGTAAATGATCCGTAAGTGAGTTATGAAAAAGATTTTATTTTCAGAAATCCTGTTGAAGGATTCATTTAATGCCTACATTTTTTTATTGATGACATAGCTTTATCCACAGTTTAAAATTGTCCTTGAAAACTATTCTCTTATTGGATTTATTTTATGATTAACTAAAATGTTATGTAAAAGAACAATTAAGTTTCAAGAAAGATTCAATTAAAATAAATTTTATAAAAAGAAACACACTTTTAATTGTGGAGGAAAAAAGTAAATTTGTCTTTTATTTTATATTTTCAATTCTTAACTCTTTAATCTAGAATTCATAATAAAAATTACAAAATTTCAAAATAAATTTTTCTTGAATTCAAATTTGGATGCCGCCAAATTATGAGTAAAAAATTAAGTAAATGTATCAGTTAACTTCAAATTTATATTCGATACAATTGTATATTTCCCTTAAACATAAGAAATTCAAAGGATTTTAAAATTCCAGGGCATCCGAAAATATGTGGAAAATAGTTACAGTATTTCCTTGTCAGAAATGGGAAATTTTAGAAATCTATTTAAAAAACATCACTATCTAGCATTTCTTGCAAAACATTCTCCATTTTTCAAATTTATTTTCATCATTTATCTATTCGGAAAATCTCAGGTAGGAATTTCGAATGCAAACTGTTTTTAAAAATATCTATAAAATGCGAAAACTGATGGCCTGATTGTCAACTCCCATAATCATGATGGCCCTTTATTATTCAGAACTCTACCGCATATGATCTCGGCCATATACGGGTGGCTCGTCTCGTATATCAGCACTAAATAAACATTTGAATTTTTATGTCATAAATCAATAAAATAAACAGTACATGCAGTCTTCAATAGATTCACAGAATATACAATATACAGGGTTTTCTATTATTGGATTGACTGATTCTGAGAATTGCCAATAGGTATCAAGACGAGCAAAATAGTAATGAAACATGGCATCCTAAACTACATTGAGCGAATTGAAATCCGGGAAAATACATGCAAGATCTGATCTCTGAATGAATTGTTAACTTACATAATGCACACATGTGAGTGATGGATAGTGTCAGTGTATGACATAACAGCCGGTGGCATAATAGTTTTGGCAGTACTGATTTTTCCCCTTTTTTTTATATATGTGCACAAATTGCGAGTAAATACATTCTTTCTTCTGTTGTTTTCAACGATGGATATCATTCATACAGGAAAATACTTTATGAAAGCATCAAAATGATTTGAATTTCATTCCAACAATGAAAAATAATGTCCAAAATAATATAGAAAGTAATTTATGAAAAATTCGGAAATTAAGGAAAATTTTCTCAAAAACTAACGATATTGCTAAAAAGATAGTTTCTGTAAAATTTTAATATCTAAAGAAAATAAGTTTTGGCAATAATGTTTATGGAAATTATCGTGACAAAAGTCAGCATCGCACGTTTCTCCATTTCAAAAATATATATCTAGTTGTGGGAGAAACGGTGTGTCCTCCTACTATTAAATATATGTTTTGGAGTGTGGAAATTAGATATATATTATTATAGCTATATACAGTTATAGATATATAATTTTTAAATATATACAGTTAGATATACCGCCTGTATCTAACACACGCAGACACACATTTGCTTTAATTGTTTGCAAATATACTTATATATTAACGAAATATATTATGAGAAAATAAAAACTAATATTTGAAAATATACCAGATTACATTGAGTTCACGTCTAAAACTTTTTTTGGATAATCAAAACAAAATGAAATCTATTAAATTAGAATAGTTGCAGTTACTTGAAGCTATGCCCTAAAATCTAGTTAAACACCCCTGTTGCAACCGCTTAGAGGAAAGGCATCACATTTTAAACGTTCGATCATTAATTCAATCTCGGTAATACGAGCCGAGATAAACGGCAGGCCTTTTCGCTCCGAAAGCACCCTTTTCGAAGGCGATGCAATTAAGGATTTTCTAATTAAATTATGATAATTGTGATGGATGAGAAGACAATGCTTCTCCTTCAGACTCCAGACAGGGGAGTGCTGTTTTTCTACGTCCGTCGCTGCTGCTCCATTAAAGGCATTTTACGTCACATTAATCAAAACGTGAAGACGCTGATGAACAGCGTTTATTAGCGCCCCTGCAATTAAAGGGGCATTTTCGGTTATTAGGATTTTGAAAAGAGCTTAATAGAGTTTTCGGTAAATAGGAGACTGTATGTTTCTGATAAGTTGCTTAAGAGAGCTTGTTCTATAAGATTTTAATTGTGGTAATTTAAAGGAATAAAATTGTAAATCCAAATTCTAACAGGACATTGTGCAACTATTTTCAAATCCGTGTAAAAATATATGTTTAACTTCCGAATTTTAATTATGTATAAATTTTTAGTTTAAGCTTGAAACTTCTATGAATGCTTATTTATGATTTAACTTACTGAGTAACTATGTTACCCTGCAGAGTAACTAGCTGCATACCCTTGAAATTATGAAGATCATCTATAACTTACTTTTCGCTATTGTTCATTTTTTGTTCTCAATTAAAAAAAAGCATTGTAAAAATTACAGACCCCCAACAGATTACCACTATTATATTCTTGAACATAAATTTTTAAAGACGATTACCAAAATGGCGAAAGTTCATGCTCGATTCAATTTTCTGTTTGATGTTTATTTTTTATTTATTTAACACCTTATTTCCTCTGCAGAAAGGAAGTTTCAGTTGATGCGGCGAACCCGTTTTCGAGGATTTGTAGCAAATTGTTGCAGCTCCATTAGTTAATCGAAATGCATATTTAAAAATTTTCTGTAATCAATAGGAAATTCGAACAGTGGTTTAGAACCATTTAATTCGTCCACGCTATTAACGTTTAATGTAAAAAGATGTTATCCATCTCTCTAGGATAACTCTTTATAGGGCGATTAACAACCTGAGGAAAGTTAAACCCATTTTCGTGCTCAATTCAACTTTCTGTTTAACGTTTATTTTCTTCATTTCTTTCACATCTTATTTTCTCGGCTAAAAGGAAGTTTCAATGGCACGGCGAGTCCTTTTCCGAGAATATGTAACAAAATTTAGTAGATCCAATAGTTAGCCAAAATGCAGCTTTAGAAACTTACAATAATCAAGAAGAAAATTCGTACGAGATTCATATACATTTAATTGTGGTATGCCCTTAACATTTTATGTGTAGAAACTTTATTCAAAACTATTTATTATTCATCATAGAAATTAAAATATTATTTATCTTCACATCATATCCTGAGAAATAATTATGGTAATAAATAAAAGTTACAAATTACTAAATCGATTACTTTATAGCCAGATACTTAAATACAGACAAGCATCTCATTATTAAATATTCCTATACTGAGATATTTTTTATCACATTTTTAAATCGATTGTCTACAAATACATTTCCCAGCCGATGCACCCAAAATAAGATTGACGTCTAGGGCTTTGAACAAATAATTCTAAATGCAGTCACGCCATTCTAAATCCATTATGTGGTTCAGTATTTTTAATTATATTTGATCTTGATCCATTTCCAGTTATCAAATATCATTAAACGCAGAATGACATTTATTGACGAACACGAAAACACATACGAACAAAATGATATTCACGGTTATATCTCTAATTAGACATTACAAACCTGAATAGCTAAGAATAAAAAAAAAAAAAAAAAAAAAAAAACGAATCAAAGTTCTAGGAAAAACTGCGCATGCGCCAGTTTCCATAGCAACCACAGCTAGAAAGAGATAAAGGCTTCTCTAAAACGGAATAGTATATAAATAAGACTAAAAAGCATTTATATAAGGTGAACGGAAGTTTATAAGCAATTTTTAATAATATTAAAAAAAGTTCTATAAACTTTAAAAAATTATTAAAAAGTTAAAAGTTTTTTAAAAAATTTTCATCAAAAAAGTTTTAATAACTAATGATAGAATTTTTTATCATTATAAAAACATATTTCTCTATCAAATAAAAGTTAAATGATATCTGTGTTCACCAACACAAACAAAATTTTTAATGAAATCAGTGTTGACATTTTCAGAACAAAAAAAAAAATTATAGTTTCTACCTAATTTGCAAATTTTAACATGATAATTCTTTATTTATTTACACTGTAACAATGTAAAAATTTCGTGCAACAAATAAGAAATATTAAGAGTTTTTTATTATATTTATTTATTATTATATTTTTTATATTTATTTATTACTAGCCGCCTTTGGCGACCAGCCGGTTCGCCAGTATTACCGCTCACTACAATTTTCAATTAAATATTTTAAGTAAATGGTCTCTTAATAGATTCTCAAACAAAACATTTTTAATCTTCAAATTTTGATAGTCATACCAAACTTGTACTGTTATTTAGATCGTTTCTTTCAATTTACTATATATATTTTGCTAATTTGTTGTCATTTCTGGTAAAACTTCAACTTTCGTTTGAAGTAGAAATGATGAAATTGCAATTAATATAAAGATATTTTTAAATAAAACCAAGCGTTTAATTTTATTTATCATCTTTATTGTTATTTATTTATTATTATTATTACTGAATATGAGTATTGCAAACAGAATCGCTCGGTATTTAAGTTTTATGTGAACTACAAAATATTTTTCATAATTTATGTCATATCTAAAACAATAATTCAACAAAGATTTCTCAGATACAGCATAAAATTCAGTTTTTAGTTTTGCTTTCAAAAGGATTGAAATGAAATCAATAATAATATTTTGTTCCGGCCTATAAATATATTTCAAAAATTATGAAGTCTAAATTTAATGCAGTAAGGTATCATATTCTGAGAAATATTCTGGACACACCAAATTTTAAGTGATTGATTTAGTTGATTGGAAATTAACTCTTTTTATTTAAAATATTAGCGTTTCAAGAACGTTTTGTTATTCGTAATTTTCAAGGCAGAAGCTTAATGTAAAATCAAAAATTCGTTATTTATTAGAGCATTTAATAAATCAAGTTACATAAAATATAATCATTTTCCATTTAGACCATTTTAGCAGATCTGTGACTTACTAAAGGTTTACAAATCAGCTGTGTGGCCCTGATTTGAATGGATATCCTGTTCATATTAAACGAAACTTGCCTTAAAATATAACTGATTTATTGGATTAATAATATAGAGAGGGTGAAAGATAATAAAATAATTTTTCTTAAATTTATTTTTTAGAAAAAATATTATTTCATATATGTTTCCTTTCCTACAGACACGTGCCGAAAATTATATTTTTGCAGATTTTATATCCAAAAAGATTTAATTTATTTTTAGTTGGAGCTTTAATGAATGTGATGGCAACACTTTGAAAAACGCTAATTTTTTCCCATGTATACGAAACGTGCTTGAGCAGCTTAAAATTTATTTTTATTTTGTACGAAAAAAATTTGTTCAAAAATATATTTAAAATATTTATTTAAAAATTCATTAAAAATAGAAATTTAATTTTAAGGTTAAAACATTGGTATCATTTAAAACATAAATTTTTGATCTTTAACTTCATGTAAAATTCTTTTTTGTGCGGTAAAATTTTCGGAATTTATAGCAGAAACACGCCAAAATTTCGCTTAATTTTTAAATAAATAAATTTCTAATTAAAAATTCGAAAAATAACCCCCAGGTGCACATTTCCGGCCTCCAAGGTATACACGTGCCAAATTTTGTAGCTGTAGATTGAATGGTTTGGCTTGTAGAGCGCCAACACACACACACACACACACACACACATTGAGCTTTATTATAAGTACTACATACAACAAACACATCAAAAGTAAATATAACATTACAATAGTTGCCAAAAACAAAAGAGAGAAAAATGCAATTAATAAGCAGACGATATTTAAAAAAGTACAGATATTTAGACTGGAAAATGAAATTATCTGAAATTAACCACACGCGCAGACGATATTTAGAAAAGTAAAAATATTCAAACCTGGAAAGAAAAATATATGAGTTATTCCATCAATAAATGCCATAAGTTTGTTTATATCTTGATTATTTTATGAGTCATTAAACATCAAAATGGGTCCGGGACTAAATAAACACCCTGTATAGAGAGTGTAAAAGATCATAAAATAATTTTTCTTGAATTTATTTTTTAGAAAAAATAATATTTCATATTTGTTTCATTTCCTACAGACACGTGCCAAAAATTATATTTTTGCAGATTTCATTTCCAAAAAGATTTAATTTATTTTTAATCGGAGCTTTAATCAATGTGATGGCAACACTTTGAAAAAAACTAATTTTTTCCCATGAATGCGAAACGTGCTTAGTTTTAATTTTTATTTTTTAGAAAAAAAATTATTGAAAAACATTGTTAAAATATTTATTTAAAAATTCATTAAAAATAGAAATTTAATTTTAAGATTAAAACATTAGTATCATTTAAAAGATAAATTTTTGATCTTTAACTTCATGTAAAAATCTTTTTTGTGCAATAATATTTTCGGAAGTTATAGCAGAAACACGTCAAAATTTCGCTTAATTTTTAAATAAATAAAATTTTATTCAAATATTCGAAAAAATAACCCCCAGGTGCACATTCCCGGCCTCCAAGGTATACACGTGCCAAATGTTGTAGCTCTAGGTTGAATGGTCTGGCCTGTAGAGCGCCAACACACACACACGCACACATTGAGCTTTATTATAAGTATAAATAATTATATATTATTTAAGAAATATTAAGAGTATGTAATTTTACACTGTAACAATGTAAAAATTTCAGATAATAAATAATAAATATTAAGAGTTTGATAATAAGAATTTTTTTAAAGAACTTTTATGCAAAATCTATTTCTAAATGTTTTTGCAGATCATTCTCTTAAATCTTAATTTTCAACTTTACAGACAGTGATACAGTAAAATAAAAAAAAGACATGCAGTCATAGGATTATATAATAACTTTCTTAAAATATCAAATGCATCGCAAAATGCTAAATTCATATATATCCTTTTTCGAAAAAAAAATCTGACATATATCTTTTTCTTTAAAGAAACCATTAAAATAAATATATCTCGTAGCACATATTTCAGAAATCATTTTTCCAGCGAGTCAAAACAAAAAGCCAGACTTCAGACGATTTAATGTTTTCTCAGCTGGCATTGCCAATATTCCGAATAAGCGGGACAAAAATAAACAAAATCTGGCTTTTGAGAATGGATTCGATTTTTGTTTAAGAGATTTCCGATTGTAATCCGTTCGAAATACCACAAAAGTAAATAAGCTTTTCCGTTTCAGCGATGTTTTGTGCTGTTTTAAAGAAGAAAATCTTCCGGTTCAGAAAATTTTGAAGTATCAGTTTGTCCTTAATGGTTTCAAATATCAGTACCTCGAATAAATTTTCTGCACTGAATTTCTTTCGTCTCTGAATATATTTGAATAAGAAAGCATTTAATATGTTAAACAGATTAAGGTCTGAATAAGCAGATGGAGTAAGATATAAATGTAAGAATTGTTTTATCTGGGGAAATGTAAAAGAAAAATCAGACTCAAGAGAATTTTTTATACTGAATATTTAAATAATTATTCAGTAATTTCGAAATTAATAAATTTGAATATTTTTACAGGGGAATTGTAAA
>JAPMOR010078827.1:0-26917 GCA_026543865.1 Argiope aurantia
CAAGATTTATTCTGCATACTTGAAAACGAAAAAATATTCATCTGCTGAATCACAACGCTGATGAAATTCTGATCTCGGGGATCGTGACAGACAAGCATTAACTCTAAACCTGCCACATTCTGACCACTTTCCAATACGTCGGTGAAATGCCGGTCTGTCTAGTGTTAAGCAGGAATATGAGGAAGAAGACACCACAGCTGCTACTGAAATGAATGACATTCTCAAAAGCTTTGAGAGCACCAAACCAAAAGGGAGCTCCATAAACAGGGTATTTCAAGCCGAGCTGCAATTCAAAAACATTCATCAGTGATTGTAATGTTAATAACAGGGAAAGATGGTATAAAAGCTATAAAGCTTGAACTGTGGTGGCATGATATACAGTATTTGGGTTAGATGAGTCTTTTTATTTTTCACTTTTGACAAGTGTTGTTTCCCCTATTTGCCGAATTTTATGTATAGTGGATTCCATCTCAAATCTATAATACAGACAGCTTGTTACCAACTATGAAACATTGAGGGGAGTTCTTTGTTGATTTGGGCAGCTGTATCGTGGTGGTTTTCTGGGAGCCTCGTGATTACTTAGCAGATTACTCCAAGGACTACATGAACAATTTGGCTGACCGAGGCCTTTCCTTGGTGCAAAATTTGTTCTCGAATGGCAATAATGTCTTCTAAGACCGTAAAGCCTCTGCTTGCATGGCTCACGTCGTCTAGTATTGGTTTTCTGAGCACTAGGATGATTTTTGGGGGCACTGCAATATTGGGGCTCATCAATATTGCTTAACCTTTGTAGTCTGCGTTGGAGAAGAAAGTGTGTGACCTCTATCCACCAACAGCATCGCTATCTGAACTTGTCCCCGTTTTGCAGGGGGGAAAAATGGAACAAAATTCCCTTGGCAAAGCATACAGAACCTATAATTATCCATCTCTAGAAGAATACAAACTATTTTGATTGCCAAGGGTTGGCCTGCACCATATTAGGCAAGGAGACGTAATTTTAGGGGTTTCTATAAATTCGTCTCTCTCTTATCTAATAGTAAATATTATTTGAAAACGGTGGTGTCCATTTCTTTCGGAAACATGACTTTAATTTTGACCTGAACTGTAATTGAATGATACGGTAATTCATATTTTTTTAAATGAAATTCGAGTTTTAGGCATTACCTTGATAAAAAAGCTCCCCACTCTCCTTCATTAAAAGCATTATGAAAAAGACGAAATATTTTCTAAACTAGACTGCATTGCTGAATTTGTGATTCGGCTGGAAAAAGCATATTGCCAAAATTGGACTCAATTCTTCACGTAGCTCTCCGTCTCTCTTCAGCAGCTTTCATTCCATTCCCTGTTAAGAGCTTGTGTATTAAAAACTGTCTAGACACAGATGAAAGAAAGCGTTATAAACAACGAAAACTTTTTAAGAAATTGATTTTTTAAAAATAAATTTATAATAAATATAGCCAAATGTATAAGATACACTTCAATATACAAATTCTTAATTTTTTTCAGTCTAATTTTAACTTAAAGATTTCAATTCAAAAATAATTGCTTTAAAATCCTTTTAACAATTTCTTTGACTGCAGTTAAAACTATACTCACACTAATCATAAAATCAATAGAAATGAACACACTCAAAATCAACTGAAGATTTTATTACCAATCTAACTGATTGAGAAACTACTTATATACAGTTGAAAAACCTTCTAGAATTTGAAGGCTCGCAGAAAATTAGGAATTTACATAAATAACAGATTAGAATAATTAACATAAATTTTCTTAACTTTGCATAATTAACATAACTTTGACATAAAGCAAATTGAAATTAAAAGTAAATTTTTGACAGCACGCCTCGCTTGTATTCGAACCTGCAACCTTCCTCTCCGCTATGAGATACTTCGTTCGGCCGATTGAGCTATCGGTGCTTGGTCGAAACTACAATTTTTGCTACAATACATATATCAATTGAAACTATCAAAAATATTGAGAAAAAATTATTTTTTGAATAACTCCTACTGCTTAGTATCCATCTTTTCATTTCCACTGATTAACATTGTAATTTCTTTACTGTCCGATTCAGGATATTCCTGGGAATAGACCTTAATTTATGATGAAATTCCTAGAATTATAATCATCATAGCAATTCAATAAGCGTTTATTTTTAAAATTGGACTGAATATTTCTAAAATGTATTCACATCGCTGAACAACATCGCCTTTCTACCAAATATCTCGACAATAAAGATATGCATGTGAAGTTGTTAAATTATATATTTCATTTTAGAAATATCTGGAGGCAATTGTCAACGATACACGTGCATTGAACTCGAAATAATTTTAAATGTATCTACATTCCATAAAATTTTGTGCTGCCGAAATGCAGGATCAAATGTCGTGATTTTCAGCAAAGAATATGAGGAATAAATATACTATAATAAATTATTTATGTATAATTTCATAACGAAAACTTCTTGTATAACCTTTATCGAATGAGAAATTGTAATTGAAGGTTCAAAAGAAGACACGAAGGATCAATTTCTTAAAATTTATTGAAAATGAAGCGGAAAACATCGACATTCTTTATCGTTTGCAAGCAAACATTAACAGACGTTGACAGATGGCGCTCTATGCTGAAAAATAAAAAAGAAGTTCTAATAGACATTGTCCTAAAAATGTTCAGCTTATATAAAACCTCCAACAAAGTTATTGATTTCTATTCCATTTTCTTGACATCTCACAATATTTTTATCAATAAGTATCGAATCATGAAGCACAGACTGAGGATTCTCTCTTGTCGAACTATCTAAGTGGGTTACAGTAAATCGTACAAAATTTGTTGGAATACTCATATTTAAAACCTGCACTTCTTTTAAATATTATTAGAATATTTCTTATTGAAAAGGAATATAATTCCGATGATACTGCATAGCATTGATAGGCACACAATGCATTTAAAATTGTTTCATTCACAGCGCCCTCTGGTTACGGTGCGTTTGGTAAAATTTTAATCATTGTACCGCAAAGAAAATGCTTGTCACAGCCAAAAATGTTCATGGAATTAACGAATTGATCACACACATCAACTTAATGCAATTTCGCCAAAAGCAAAAGGATGAAGGCATCTGAACTGATATTTTATAATTATTATTTGTTTTGTTTTTTCATTGTTTTCATTTACTGTAACGTAAGGGGTGAAGCATGTTGAATTCCAAATCCCTTGAGAGTTACGAAAGAGTAACCGGTCCAGTAACCATTCCCGTTGTGTATGATCTACACTCAGCTCATCAGGCACATCAATCCCTACGATATTCTATAGCACATAGAGGACAACTCATTTAATTCCATGAATATATGTATCAATAATAGTAACAAGTTCTTCTAAGTAAAATTTTTTTGTATGTTTTCCATGTTTATAGTTTTATAATTCTTCATTTCCATGACCGCATTACATTTGTCTGACGTCACTAAAATATTTCACACGTGATGAATTTGTCATCCTCAGAAGTTCACCCATTTTTGACAATTGCTGTGGCAATACCGTCACGCATTACTTCCTTAGGAATACGAGACGCCATTTTGACTTTAAAGGGCTTTTTCGATCACCTTGTATATATTTTACTTAAGAAATAACACTGTCTAATAATCAATAGCCATAAGTCTGTGGTGGACCTGCGTTCATTAAAATGACGTCACAGTTTAAGTTGCGTGATCCTGCAAGCAGATTTATTATACGTGCACGCGATTTTATTATACTGCACCTATATCTTTTTTCTTTTCTTCTTAATGTTTCCGTTAAATAAAGATGTTATTTTTTTACACCGTCATTGAATTAAGTATTATAGACAACATCCACAAGTCAATGAAATTTAAATCAATCAAACTACATCTATATTGCCCAAATATTTATATTAAAAGAAATGCAGCATCATATTTAAAAGCATTAGAAACATCATGTGGAATTAAGATTAAAAACTGTCATAAGAATAATTTTATTTGAAAAAAGAAAATAAGGAAACATTGAAATTCTTATCTAACCAATCAAGAAGTAAACCGAGTTAGCAAATGAGAAAAAAAATGAAACTGGAAATCTATTTGTGTAATTTAGTTGGACTTTTATCCTTTCCGCTGAATGTAGTTGTAAAATTATATCCTCTCAACGGATAGATGGCGCTCAAAACTGACAATCAGAGGACTTCATTTCTCTTCCGCCGCCTTCTTGTTTTAAAGCTTCCACATTGTTAAAAAAAAAAAAAAAATGGATGATGCTTAAAAGATACTAAAATAGTGACCAAGTTTTTAATTTTTTTTTTCTCTACTACTTTTGTATAGTTTTTACAATTTTGTTTCAAAAACTCCTTATCCTCACAAATTATGTGGTCTCATTCATTCCATTACTGTCTGTAAAACCGAGCTATTATCTATTGAGCAGTTTGCTATATAGGGTAGATTCCATCATAATATGATGTATATATTATATTTATTTGTTTATAATTATAATAATAATTATAAATATAATAATATTTATAATTATAATGTTAAAGTTTATAATATATTATATTTGTTAGGAAATTTATATTTAAAAAGGAAAAGTCATGTGAATATGAAGATTTAAAAGAAATAGAATAGTTATTTATTTCTCTGCCCATCACCGACAGTCTTGTAAATGCATTAGTAATTAAGTTTTTTTTTAAGTAGCATTTGCCTAAGACGCATTCAATAGAATTTTGAATTCAGGACAGATCATTTTATACATATGAGCTAGTTCATGAAACAGCAAAAGCAAAAGGCTTGACGGTTGCTAACTGATTGTTAATCTAATTATGTTTTTTTTTTTTTCCTTGTTATCAGGATTCCGTTTGCAGTCGGATGCTTAGCCAGACTTTCTTGTGCTGTGCATCATTGCCAACTTCTATTAGAAGTCGGTCAAGAAAAATTGCCGTATAAACGGTCAATACTCAGTTCTGCAAGTACTCAAAGCTTTTTGCTATTATATAAATGTACAATGGTAAATTTATAAGTTACAGGACATGAGAATATTTATTCTACTGGTAAGTTTATCGCAAAGACCAATTTTTTCATGCCAATTTTCGGATGACTCATTTATTCATTCATAATTCTTCATTTCCTTGACATCATTTCATGAATAAGAAGTCATCGAAGATTCCCCCCTTCCCGCTCGAAAGACATTTTTCTTGTCCAATCAAATAATCTAACTAGAGAAATAGTGAAGAACAGTGGCAAAAAATAAATGAATGGAAAGAAATAAAATTGTGTATGATGTATGTATCTTTTTAAATAGAAAAACTAAACAACTATTATCTTCTACGACATTTTTATCCTTATCTCAGCAAATAGTAGGTAGGTAATAAATAAATAAAAATTGGAAAGAAATAAACAAAATACAACCCTGAGTTAGTAATAAGACTTTTGCGTTAAATAAAAATAAGCAGGAAAATATTTAAAATTTTATTGATTAAATCATCATTATCGTTATGGAAGTTTACTGCAGTTCATTGGCCACCGGCCGGACTTTCAGCTGCATTCAAGGAGAAATTTTGACTTGAGGTGTGTGAAATTCCGTGAAATGCAGAAAAAAATGTGCAATGTGAAAAATGTGAAAAGCAGAAATTAATTTTATATAGAATGACTGAAATGATATTAAGAAATTGAAAGATAAACTTTAAAAATAAAAATATGATAAAGATTTCTTATAAAGTTGATACTATGAGTGGGGAAAAAAAAAAATTTTAAATTGAAATAGCGAGGTTTTAGAAGTACGTCAAAAGTGGGATTGTCAATAAGATCGAACCTAGGAGAAAAAGTTTCAAAAGACCTAGAAATGCTATGGGCAATTAAGAAAAACTAATTACAAAAGGGAATGGGCGGATGGAGCGTGGTTAAAGGAGGCACGGAGGAGTAGTTATTGATTATCTGAAAAGAACCGCTCTGAGGCGCATTTTATTTTCAGGAAGTGAATCATCATATAAAGGGATTTTACTAATAAGTATGTGCGTTCAGTATGCTATGAATTAGATGAGACACGTACAGAAAATTCAGCATCATTAAGATAGATTTAAAGGGACGATAATTCTTTCCTCTGAAGTTCCACATGTATTCTCGAAACCACCATATGCTTTTGGTATCTCTTAATGATTCTCTTTGATAGCCTAAAATGTTTCTGACAATGAAATAATCGTGCTTGTGAAATATAGCACCATTTTTTATTAATATTATTTTCATTTGTAAATTGCAAGATCATATGGTGTTCAAGACATATTACAGCAGCAGACATGATGATTAGATTTAGAAGTTAATAAAAGTATAGATGAAAAAAATTCGAAAAGTACCCAAGTAAATTAATTTTTTTTAAAAACCAACTTTTACCATTAAAATGGAATGCAAAAATATTTTATAACGATAAATTAACTTTTCTTCATTAACTATCCGTCAATGGTGACTGAGAAGTTAATGGTGTTTGATCTCAATTTAATCTATTAGCATTTTTTTTTGGAACTCGTTTCCCTCAATAAAGTGTTTTAATTCATCAAATTGTTACAGATATTAAAGCAGCTTTTATTAATAATCTTATACTGGTTTATTGAACCTCCTGACTGGAATCATGTTCCATGACATCGTAGTACCATTAAAAAAAGTAAATGTCAGAGTAATTTATTTTCATATTGCAGGTTGTTCTTTCACTGTGCCTAAATTTCATTTTCTTATTCCTCATATAAATTGCACAAATTGTAAACAGAATTCTTTTTTCAACAATAAAAATCTATGCTATTGAATATTCAATGGAATAACGGAAAGAATTTTATTTTTTTTACAAGAATTTAGAAATACAATTTAAATTTTTAAAAAACATTATTCAGTGTTTTTGAAGTGGCAGAAACTCTACCTAAATCTAACGACTTCCTATTTACATACGATTTTACTAAATTTGCATTTCTATCCAATTTCTTTCAAATTTATCTACAGAAAATCTATGTATCCGGGCTCATATGAACGGTATAAGTAAAAAAATGTGAAATCTTAGATACAACTCCAAACATAGTTCACTTCAGAATGATACATATATGCATTTTTTTCAAAAATCCTTTAAAGAAGTAGTGGTCTATCAGTTTATATATTCCCACTTATGCAAAAACTATAAATAAAAAGCATATGAACGACACTTTATATTTGTTTTAACCAAATCTGTTTATCAGTATCGAGATTGGATTTCATTTCATCGAAAACAAGACGTTCATAGCATATATTCGGCTTTCTACTTTATACTACAAAGATGAAACTGTAGCATATTTCTTTATGCTTCTGAATCGTAGACTCTTATAATGACGATGGAAATATGTTTTTCCCAAAGTCGATGAAGTCCTTATGCCCACATGCTTGCAGACTTTGCTGTGGCCATCGAAGCTTTGCTTTTTCTCCCTACCTATTCACTATATTCTGCATACGTAGATTCTTCTAATGAAAACAGAAAACATAATGCAATATGTGAAATGTTAGATGAGAATGCTACGTTTACTTGAGAGGAGAATATTGCACTCATAAAAGCATATATGACAATTCTTTTCTTTCTCTATTTGTCTATCTTTCTCTCTCCAGCTTTCTTTCTCCTTTCGCACTTTTGATGTTGGAATGAAATTTTTTTAACTAGGATATTTTCTTTGATATTGTATATATTATACATTCATGATTTCACGACATGCTGCTTTATTATGGCTCGTTAATTTTGATTTAATTTTTGTTTTCCCTCACGAAAAATTTTAATTCACAGGAAGACTGAAAAAGTAATCCTCTTTCTTGTTTGTTTGTTTTTGTTGTTGTTGTCAACTATTTTTGATTTCTATTCACTTCTGTGTTCCCCTTTGAAAACGATATTTTTTTTTCAAGCATAAAATTTTGTACAGTTTTCAAAAAAAAAAAAAAAAATTGTAACTTAGTTATTTATTATTGTATCTTCATAAAGTTGCTGTCGATGGAAATGGATTAAAGGGACAAGGTTTCTGACATACACAAACTGATTAACCGAGTTAATTATCATAATTAACTGCCATCTCGAAATTTAGTACCAAAATATAGTTTTTATCATTCAATTATTTTCAGCATTTGCGATATCAAGAAATTCTCAAGTACGCGTACTTAAATTATCTACTTTAACTTGCAATGAGGCCGCTCAAAATATTTGACAACTTAAAAAAATTGGGAAAAGATTTATATCTTCTAAATGAAGAAAGTTTAGACATAATATACCGTATTCCTCTAAAATGTGTTCCGACAAAAGTCTCAGTCGACAAGTTGTGATCATCTTTAACACAGTTTTAGATTTATTATACATTACTTTTATATATTATTTTATGTTATTATTAAATATATATTTAAATCATCAAAATATGAGATTTAAGTATAGTATCAACGTAATCTTTTGAATATTATTCAAATTGCTAGTGTGGAAGGAAAAATAGCTTCGAAGTTTAAATCAGAACAGACAATTTTATTGTTACATAATTCAAAACAGTATTGTAGATAATGCAGTTTTGCATAGAAATTAAAGAACATGAACTTTTTTTTAAGAAATAATTTTTTAAACGGTCGTTGTTCTTATTCAAGCATATAGAAACATTATATTTGGTGCACTTGATTCTAGTAAAACTTTGCAAGACGACAATTTAAAACGTAGTTTATTCTCACTATGCTCCAAAGGAAAGATGTTTACATTTAACAACAAAGTAAATTCGAATTGCATGTGGACTGAATTAAAATAAAATAATACAATCAGAAACGACACATTACTGACATGCGCGTGAAAAAAATTGAACGAAAAAGTGTTTAATAGGGCAGAAATCAAGGTAAAAGAATAATGAAGAATTCCGGAAATGCATTCATCCTTCGTCTCACACCCCTTAGTGAGATAGAATCGTCAAAAATTGGCCATTTTATGAAATTGAAACGAATAGTAAGAGGGTTTGTGCAAAAGCGAGTGGTTGAAGACTTGTGAACTGACACAGTACTTTTTTTTTTTTTTTCATTTTCTATTGTTTTCAATTTGCAGCATAGACTACCTTGAATGATGCACAACTTGTTTAATATGCACGATTGCCAGCTCTAAATAACCGGTCAAAGAACAATTGCCGTGTAATACGGTCAACACTCAGCTCAACAAGCACTTCAATCCCTTCGCTAGATAAGTCGCAATAAATTATATTATATAAATAGTAAGAGATAAATGCCATTATTTTAGTGGTACTACATCTTAACTTAATACAAATTCTTTTATACTTTTCTTAAAGCTTACAAATGTTTATTACATAATTTTTTATAACCTTGACAATATTACTTTTATAAGAAATCAATAAAATATATCGCATTTTATATTACGTTTGTCGTGTAAATTTTACTACACGAAAAGATTGCTGATTTTTGTGTTCTGTCCGTTTCCTGTTTTGATACCTTCTCCCTTTTTGATAACTATTCGCTGAAATGGCAGCGTGCAGTACCAAACAATATATAAGAGCCCTTCGCGTCAGTTTGACTTTGTAATCGATTACACAATAAATGAAGAGTTGTGCGTGAATATCATAAATAATAACACAATTTATGTTTAAATAAAGAAACATTGTTGGAATTTAATTGGGATGTGCATTTAAATTAAATATAGGTTCTATCTTTCTCTGTGTGTGATGGCACTACTGTCTAGACCCCTGAACCCACAATTGCAGTTTGTAAGGTGAAATCCTTCAAAAGATTGGTGAAATAACCACAGAAAACCATAAAAAAAGGTTCGTTCATTTATTGCATATATATAGTCACGATAATTAAAGATGTCTTGCCCGTTTTCCTACGAAGTTTAACCAAGATGAAAAATGTACATAATTTGTGTGTCTATTAGTTGCACGTGTGATACACATACAACACTTGGTTGCAAGATCTGACTAGAATTAGAAAACAAAATCTTGAAACCGGCTGTTTTTGACATTTTTATTTGAAATTATCTTTAGTACTGATTTTCCTTGTGTAATGTAACGGATGATACCATAAGCGTAGGTAACATTTAAGGTTTTAAATCTGGTACAAATAATTTAAGTGTAACTTAAAAAATATAATTAAAATTGGACTTAAAGGAATTGGGAGAAAAAAATCAAAGAAAAGGATTTATTAATTCTATATTAGTTTTTTTTATTTGTCTTAGTAGTTTCATTGGCTATCAACACGAAAGGTAATCATCACGTCGGCTGGTGGGGAAACGGTGTCATAGTAGAAGTGTGCTAGTTATTGATCTTTGGGCATCTTAGTGCTTCGGCCAGAATCATAATTTTTCCCTAGACATTGTCTTTTTGTTGTATTGCTGCAATAGTTCCTGGAATATTGTTTCTTATTGAGAAAATTTTAAGTTCAGAGGATAGCGCCAAAACGTCTTGAAAATTTCCTTAAGGAGTGAAGGTCAAAAGTATGCTTGCAGAAAATCGAAGGGTCAGATACAATTGCCGTTACACACGTTCTATACATAGTTGCACTTCAAGCCTTCCACATTATTCGAAAAAATTTATATATATATATATAATGCAAAAAGAAATAGAAATTTTTTCTAGTGGTAATTTACTCAGAAGTTATTTTTCATCTTTCTACTATTAACTCTCATAATCATTTGGTTCATTTTGTTCGTGACATTTAATAAGAGAGTCATCATACAAGATTCTCTTCCAAAAGGAATTTTCCTTTTCCTTGAAGTGATAAATCTACTTTTTTCCTTACTAAATTATCATTATAAAGGGAAAAAATATCGGATTTTACATTTTTGTTGACATGAGCCATTTGTACGAAATTTCAATCAATAAAGATCAATTATATGTGTGTGTGTGTGTTAGAGCTCTACAGAGAAGAGACCGTTTTTCACTTACAGTTATCAAAGTTGGCGAATATCTATACTCTGGAGTGCACCAAAGTTCCACTGTGTACCTAGGAGGATTTTTTGGAAATTTGAATTAATCAGGTGATGTGAAAAATATTCTACTCTTTTTAACTTTAATTATAATAGATGCTTTAAAGTTCCCTTGCATTCTAAGAGAGATTTTCCTAAACATACTCTGTTTATTCCACACTTTCGGCTATGCTTTTGAATACTGTTCCTTGTTCTGGATACTCCATGCAATTATAATTCAACATCTCCAGGTTGCGCCAATGAAGGAAGTGTGTTTGTTAATTCTTTTAAACACCGTGCTATCATTTATTGAGCAATTTGTTATGGTAGATTACAACATATATTTTGTTATATTTATATCATAATGAAGCACATGTTTTTTTAAATGTGGCGTATGATATAATAAGAATATTCAAATTTAAATATAATAGTTATGTCTTAGTTAATTTAATAGTCTAATTGTTAATTTAAATATAATAGTTAATAACCTACTGTTGACAGTCTTACAATGCTATGTAATTGAATTTTGCTTTCAGTGACGCGTAATGAATAAAATGTCCATCACAAACCAACATGTTTTAAATTTATCACAGTATTAGACACAGCATCCATTTGAATTTAATTTTAGTAACTCCAAAAGCGAAAGGTTGAAAGCTCGCCAACTGACGTTTTCATTTTATAAAACAATTTTTGTTATCGTAATAGCGCAAAACATTAAAGTTATACACCACCATTGCCAGCTAGTAGAAACCGATCGAGTACAATTGCCGTTACAAATGGTCTATACTCAGTTCTGCAAGCACTTCAAGCCTCCCACATTTTTACAAATTTTGTAGAAAGTACAAATATATAATGCAAGAAGAGGATGATAATTTTTGTAGTGGTAGTTTGCTCCGAACTTATATTTCATCCTTCTAATATTAACTCATAATCATTTAGTTCATGACATTTAATGAATGAGTCATTATACAAGATTCTCTTCCAAAAGGAATTTTCCCTTTTCTTGAAGTCATAAATCTACCATTTTCCCTACTAAATTATCTTTCTAAAGGGAAAAACCAAATATCGGATTTTGCATTTTTGTTGACATGAACCATTTGTACGAAATTTCTATCAATAATAAGAATGAATTGTGTGTGCGTGTGTTAGAGCTGCACAGAGAAGAGACCATTTCACTTACAGCTATCAAAGTTGGCAAATATCTATACTCTGGAATGCCCCAAAGTTCCACTGTGTACCTAGGAGCGATTTTTTGGAAATTTGAATTAGAATTTTAATTAATTTAAAAGTAAGCGAAATTTTTGTACCTTTTCGTGATTACTTCCGAAAATATTATAGTAGAAAAATGACTTTTAGCGGCATTTTAAAATTCAAAAAAATTGTCAATTCTATGATACGCTACAGTTTTTCTTTCTTTTTTTTATTTTAATATTTTAAGCATATTTTAAATAATATATTTCATTATTGAAGTGAAACTCATTTTTGTCAATAATATTACATTTTGGCTTTGATTTCCATTATTGGGATGAGGACATGAAAATTTGGCTTGTTTTTCCATAATGATTAGGTTAAATCATGTTTTTATTAAATTTTTTGGAAATTTGTTGCATTTAAAATTAAGTTTTAAGTTCAGAATCAAGTAATGACTGAAAATTTTTAAATGTAAAATACAGTTGCCCCCCCCCCATGATATAATTGGATGTATAAAGATGTAGATAAATGAAAAGCACAATGAACAGAACAATGTAAGATTTTTGGAATAATTAAAATTATGTATCTATCAAAATTTGAAATGTGAAAATGTTTCTTTATTAAAACAAATGAAATTGTCAGCAATCATTAATCCCAGTGAACCAATTGATCTATATGTAAAAAAGATGTAAATTCTAATATGTAAAAAATTGAAAGAAAAGGCATGATACGGCAAATTTCCATTTTTTAACTAAGCAGAATAATTTTCAGAAAAATATATAAAATTTTACTGATTTAGAATCACGTCCTCAGAAAATTTATCTTCCGTAGCAATAGATTAAATTGGTTGAAACTTATTAGAAACGAAAGAGAAATAATTGTGGAAATTTTTGCTGAATTTTTGCAATACTTTTAACTAATTTCCAACTATAGATTACATTGTTTCAGTGAAGATCATAACAGTTTCAATGTTGCATCAAATATCTGATCGCATAATTTTTTTTCTTTTGTTGAAAATTAAAGATGAAAGATTCTATTTTATATCTATGTAATTTACAATACGTATAAAAAAATGAAGTTACAATGGCGCGAAATTTACACGATAGATGAAACATACTTTTACATCTTAACAGTGCCTGATGTCACGGTCTTAGTTGGAGAGTTTCGTGTACGCAAGAAAAAGAACTTACGTAAGACAATTAAGTCGGTGCTAATTTCATAAAATATGACGGAAGGTTAGACATTAAGTTATATCTAAATGATTTATCTTAAATCAAATATAACCAAAAAACGACTATTTTGATTATATTTAATGCCGAATCAAATATAACGTATAATTAGAGGACCAATCTCTACTAATAATGAAGATGAATGTGTGGGTTATGTTGGCACTCTGTATGCGAAACCATTTGACCCACATCGACCAAACGTTTCACAGGTATACTTTGGAGGGGGGAGGGGGCATTGCACTTATGAGATTTTTTGAAATTTTAATTAATTAATTATGTCGATTTAAATGATGCAACTCTAAAAAAATCGTTGGAATATTTATATATTTTTAAAAAAGTAGCTTTCTTTTAAATGTTGTCGTATATATTTTTAAAGCATTTATATCTTTTAATCATTTCTATATGGTTTACTTGTGACGTCACATTCAGATGACGCTGACATGTTTACAGATTCATTAAAATAATTAATGTCACACCGCCAGGAGCCATGAAACTATCGTTAATTTTTCGAATTCTCTGTTTTAAATTCGCTCGCCTCCAATACGCACGTTATATTTCCTTTTTAATATTTTTTTTTTCATATCTGCTCTTTTACGAATTGTGTTTTGCACAATTCTTTAAACATTTAGTAAATATTAGAATATAGTAAAGCTGTATTATATTCATTACATACAATAGCTTCTAGAATATTCCAGTTGTAGTGAACTTGTGATCAAATTACTTGCTGTGCTCTTTTTATAGTTATTTTGAGACACCGCGACAAAAAACATCAAAAAATGACAGAATAATTACACGACTGCCCTTTGCTACAATTTTGGTTACTTGATGACAGATATGAAATTTTTAGCTACCAAGGCTAGCATCCTTAATTTCAAAATTTACATTCTTAAAATACGTTGTAATTCAATTTTGTTTTCAGCACCACCTTTGATGACTTTCATATTTTGAATAATTAACGTTTAGAAATAAATTCGTCGTCAATTAACAAATTTTTCTCTTCAAAACCGCATTCATAAAAACACCAAAAGCGGAAGCGTGATGGCTTGTTGCCTAATTTTTTTTTGTAATTTTCTATTGTTTTTGTCATTAACACTCGTGTTAACGATTCAGAAATATTGGTACACGATTGTCAGCGTCAGATTTGAAGCCGATCAAATACAGTTGCCGTATTATTCGGTTAAACTCAGTTTTTCCAATCACATCACACCCCACGCTTGCACTAACAAACTGAAGGATTATTTATAATTTCAGAAAAACATATATTTCTCTTTTAGTGGTAGATTAATCAAATGTTTTTGTAATGGTTAATTCCTACAATGTATTGAAGTGTAGTCTTAAATGTCTGTACTCATTTCATAATATGTAAAACGACAATTTTTGCACATTCATTTCTTGGGTGGCCAGGAGTCGATAGAGAAATCAACTCTTCAAGTAAGAATTGCATCCTATGTTCTACACTGATTGGGGGGAAAAAAATCCCAACGCCAACAAAAATTATTGTAGAGTAGTGAAATTTGGACAATGCATTTGTCTAGTTAATATGTTTAATTGATTCAATTTTCAAGATCAAAGATTAATTTAAACACTGATTCATGTATGGAATGCTGATATAGAAAGTCTCATTTATCAATCTACATACTATTTTAGAAATGTAATTGTATTGTTAATACAGCCAGTGTCAGAACTGGTTACACTAGAATGGTGAATGTATGTCTTATCCACTATTTGTAATTTTTCTGAACATTACAAATAGTCATGTATTGCTTCTTACCTGTAGGACTTCCTAATTCTTGTACCTTTGAGTAATTTTTTTTATGTGTAACAAAGCAAGGAAGATAGACTTTTTAAAGATAATGTCAGTTTATTATTCTGATAAATGGATAAAAACTAGGATCTATTTAAAGAAAATGCTTCTTCATTCTTCGAAAATCTTAGATATGTTTCAATAATATTTCAGTTTATTACCTCTTCCAATTAGTAGCTTTGTTGTCAAATAAAAAAATTTGTAAAGATTACAAATTCTAAGGACACAATTTTTAGAAATTATTGATCCTAAAAAACCTGTTCGTTGCCAAAGGTGGCTAGTAGGAAATATATTGAAATGCTAGTTAATTATTTAACTGGCTGTGTTACATTGCTCTTAACAGAATCCTATAAAATAATAATTCATAATCTTATATCTTTTTATGTTTAATATTTTCTTAGAATGAGCATAAAATGTCAGTTTTTAATAATTATAGACAATTTTCAGAAAATTTATTTTGTTATTTTTTTAAACAAAAAGATATATATCTATGAAGTTACTAAAATATAAATTTAAAATAAACAAATTTATTTCATTGACTAAATTTAATATGTGAAACTATAATAGCTGCTATTATAAGTGATCTTATACAGTGGACTATCTGAAGCTGCAAAATGATCAAATCCCCTTCTGTTACTAGCAACTTAGCACTCAAATCAGATAATATTTTAAATGTGAATTATCACGCTATGATGTTTCAGTCTAAAAGTTCAAATCACTTATTTAATAAGCAATATTCACTGCCTCAGATTGTTAAGAAAATGTTCAAGTAAATTTGAATTAAATTGCTTTGAAACTGATTGTAAAAAGTATAAAAACATGATTTGGCCACAAAAAGGCTTAAATCTTCTTCTGGAATTCTGGTTAGTTAGATGACATTTCTTTCTGATTCAACATACAAATGTAATTTTTTAAAAGTTTAAAATATTACAATTAAAATATTCGCTAAACCATGGCATATGTTTTCTATCAGTAGAAATATTCTGTTTCCATTGAGTAATGTCTTTAATAATATATAACATATAGTCTCATGGAGAAAAAAAAAGGATGCAATTGAAAGTTTAATTGCATATATGATGAATCAGAAAGCAGATTTGCAACTTCAGTTTTTATTCATTTTGAAAGACATTAACTCTCCAAAGTTTGGAAACTTATATACGATGCTTATGAATTACTTCAACAGAAAAACATTATTGCAGTAACATTCATCATTTGAATTCCAACTCCAAATTAAATGCAAAATTTTATTAAAATAAAAATATTTTGTATTAAACAAAAAATTTACAAATAAGATTTAAAATTTTTAATAACAACAAATTCATCTTTGGAAGACTGATATTTCCATTGATATTCCATTTTCATATTATTTACTTCATGACTGGCATGCTCGTTGCTGCTTTAGAATCGGTAGTATTTTGTTCTCTCCATAACTGGGTTATTGTCTTCAGCTGCGTGTAGAAATTGACACCCTGAAAATGAAAGAGCATCTGCATTATTTAATTTCTGAATAATGTTTAGAAATGAATATAAGGCCCTTGTGTATTAGTGTGACTGTTGGATATCACAATTCATTAATCCACCCACAGCAGTGATTGTAATTCATAATTGCACATCAAATCAAATACTTCAAAAGTTTCAAAACTTTTCAAATAAAATGTATTTCTGCTTTTATGCAAGCTGATAATATACAAAATGCCCATTCTAACAGGCCATATAACTCAGTTTAATTTTCATATGTAGGCATATATTTTTAATATTGGTTTAAAGGATGTACAGTATTATATGTTATGTTTAACTAAAATTAGACTATTTTTTCAACAGCAAATTTCATTCAAAGTCTTTGAATGTTAAGAATATCATTTTAACAAGCTGATTACCATACCACTTGTATTCAGGTGACAACAAAAATTTTAATCTGATGTTTTCTAAATTTGCGAAAAAATTTCAAAAGGTATTTGGAAAAATAATAAAGTTATTTAATTGTTAAAAAGATATACTTTGTTAAGATTTTTTCTATCAAAATTTTTAATAATCTCAGCTTTTATTTGTCTTTAAAACTTGATATACACACTGAACTTAAGAAATTTTATTTTAAATGTACTTATCTTATTCCACATTGTAAGAAACAATCAGTATGTAAATAATTGATCAATGGACATATACACTGCTATAGCAAGTATAATATATTTAGCAGAGGTTTCGTATGTGCTGAAGAATTTAATTATTTTTTTACAGGAGATTTGAATTTTATTATTGTCATCACAGATTCTCCATTGTAAGGAACAATTAGCCATCGCTTTGCATGGGAGAATGGTTTGGAGGAGTGGGCCTACCAATAATGGCAGCTTGATCAGTTCCTCAGAAGTCCTGAATGCTTAGGCAGAACAGGGCAGGATACTTATTACATGTTTATGTAGTAATAAATTTCTTAAATAAAAAATAATCATCTATTCTGCAATTAAAACTGACTAGATTAAGAAACTTTGAATACCACTATTTTAAACAATATTGGATTTTCAGACACAGGTTGAAATATTCTAATCTATTAAAATGAGCAGAATTTAATCAAGGCAGCTGTTGACTAGCTTAAAATAATAAAGTTATTTTTAGCTTTATCATTTGGTGAGTTTTAGTTACAGAGGAGTAAAATATTTTATTTTATAATTAACACTATTCTCTCAATAGTATCCATATTCCCTGTAAGTGAAAATTATGTTGTAAATGGTAGCAAATGTAAAATAAGGGATTAAAATGGGAAAGGGGAGAGCAGTATAGTTTTACTTATGAAAATTCTCAATATTAATGCCAAAATATATAATTCCTTTCAAAAACACAGTTGCAGGGTGAGATAAAACAATAATTGAATAAATCCTGCAAAAAGTCAATATTTTGTTTAAGCATATATATATATTTAAAAACAAATGCAAGCTAAATAATTAATAAGGAGGGGGGAAAAGTAAATTTTGCTGAGATGATCTCAATTTGTTTCATATTTATTTAGATAATGCTATAATTTATTATAATTAAATCGATAGATTCTCATAAATAATTAGCAAAATCAAAGGAGCAATCACACAGTTGCAATTATTAATCTGATTTTGCCAGCTTTTATTTCACTTGGAAAATTCATAAGTCTTAAATCTATCATCAATGTTCATTTGCCCCACACTACCCTTCATTTTTAAGAAATATTGTACAACAGCAACTATGTCAGTCCCACAAACCCATTTGGTGCAAGTGAGTGCCACCACTCACTTTGATCAAGTTGGCAAAATCTTTTTAAAAAAATTATTGTAAAAAGTGGCATTCAGTGGATAAAAGCAGATGAACAGGAAGAAATTGCTGTTTATATAATTACAGATATGAAAAATTGTGAAAAAAAAGATGAATACTATATAAATTAGAAGAAAACTATTCATACTCAATGCATTTAATTGAAAAAAATTATTAAATATATTGAGTTGGAAAAAGAGACTACATCTACAATTCTGTTGACACTACCAAAATGATGCAACACTGCAGTAAGGAAATGTACAGTATCATCTCAAGATCAAAATAATAGTAAAAATAAGAACTTTTTCAACAAATTTAAATAATATAAACACATCAATTCAAAAAACAGAAGGAAAGGTAAACCATCATCAAGAATTATCATATACTATAATAATATTATAATGACGTGAATTTTCTTACTTGACCAACATCAATTTCTACCAAAAATTTCCTTGTTGTAGCTCCATTGGTAGTAAACACTACTGTCCCATTTCCATATGGATTAGAATTAATAAGATTAATAGCATTATCAATGGTATCTGCAGCGAGTTAATAAAACAGGACCAAAGGTCTCTTCTCGGTAATATTCCATACTTGGCTGTATAAAGAAAAACATTAACAGTAATAAATAAAATAATTATGAAAATATACAAAATCATACATTATATATATAGTATTCAAACAGTCATTATTAATATTTAAAATGTTTTACAAACCAAAGTATTAGAAAATCAAATTATGGTTGCTTCCAATATACTCTATGGAGACAAAGTAAAATGCAATTCAAAATAATAATGTTGTAAAATTTATTTTCACAAAGTGTAGTATAACACACTATTAGGTATTTAAAGCTTCTGTTAGTTAAGGTAGCATTGAAGTACTTGCATATCATACGAGATTGAATTCTGACTTCAATTCCAATAAATGGATATAAGTTTTTTAAAAAATTTCAGAGGGAACTGAACCACATTTCTGTTCTGTTAGGAGAACAATCTTCATAATTCAACTTCAGCACACAAAAAAATAATACATTGGGAAAATGCACATTAGCCTACTAGGTTTTGAATAATACTTCAATGAGCAGTATAAAGATGGAATTAAAAATCTCTCAATTATAATTTTATTCCTGAATAATTAAGAAATTTCATCTTACAGTAAAAAATAAAACTAATTTTAAAAATAATTACCATATTACACTGCACCCGTTTGCTATTCTTGGAGCCTCGTTCATAGATATATTTAGCCTGAGAAAAATCCTTTCATTAGAATATAGTATAACAATACATAACATGCATATTATATAAGAAAAATTGCTTTATTCTAATTTATCCAAATTATAATATGATATAAATTTGTTTAGAAATTAAAATCTGAATGTACATTAAAAATTATCTGCACTTATTTGAGATTTTAATTTTCAAAACACTACTTTAAGAAATCATTGAAATATATTTAGTACAAATAAGTAAACAAGCAAGTAAACTGAACAAATAAGTAACATGTTTTATTAATCTTATACAAAGCAAAAAATATAAAAATTTAGCTTCTTTATTCTTCAAACCAATCACAAAAGCATAAATTTAAAATGAAATAAACAACATTTATATCATTGCCTGAACAAAAAGAGATAACATTGAAATATATAGAAAAAAATATTTTTAAACTTTAAGAAATCTGAACATTTAATAATTATTTTCATTTATATAAGTTTGCATAACATATAAAGCATTATTACCTTAATGTTTCATCGTTCTATCTTATAGAATGAATTAGAATAATACGATAATATAAAACAAGGTTATAGTTATATTTATTAAATTAAATAAATTCAACATAATAACATTACAACACACACTCGTGCACACAAATGTTGAATTGCACTCTTAGGACAAATCCAATTCAATCTAGAAATAATTAAAAAGTGAGAATTTGTTCAGGAAATAACAGAAAAATTTAGAATTAGATAACATCGGTTAATTGAAGATAAAAATTAGAAAATTAATTAGGATTTAAATTAAGATTATATATAATCAAAATATAACCCAATATTATGACTCCATAATAACCAAGAAAACTATCAAATAATTAACTTATTTTTCAAAAATTTGCAGTCTTTCTGCATGTTTTACAAAAATATTCCAGGACATATCACAAGAAAAATATATAGAAGAGTTCATATGATTAAAATCTAAGAAAAAAACCAAAATGATCAAACACGCACCGCTCGGTCAGATCCCACAAAAGATACAGCTCTAATAGTTGGATTGTCACATATGAAAGTAACAGCTAAAAAGATTAAAAGTTAAAATATGTGAAGCAATGCAATAGAAAACAATCATTTTTATATATAAATAAATGCTAATTTCAAATGACAGATTCAGTGGAAAAATTACTCTAAAATAGTTATAATACATAATCAGATAAAAGTAATATGGCATTTAAAAAAACATTTTTAGGAATAATTCATCAACTCAGAAATAAAAAATCAAATTGAAGAAAATACCCGATTACAATTAGTAATAACTATTAACTCAAAATGTTTATATTTAGTGTCACATTATTATAATCTTATGCATTTTATTAGGATTAAATAATCTGGTTTTAAAGTTTATTTAATTTCTTCAGTAAATAAAAGTACCAATTTAAAAATCTATTCAAAAGTATGTTTATTCTTCTATCTGAAGAACAATTTATCTTTATTTGAATATTTGATTTAAAAGAATTTTTTCCCCAATGACATTTAAAAGCAAGCAACGACATAAGTATTTAAATATATTACAAAGCATTAAAAAAAATTTTTAAAATCAGTCAAAAGCAAACAGTTTAATAGACGAGGAGAAGGACAATAAAAAGAAAGGAGGTTACTGGAAGAGTAAATTGATAAATAATTCTCATATTAGGAATACACTTCTGAAGCCCCCCCATAACAACATACCTCTCATCCCTCCATTCTATACTGTTTTGTATACATTATTCCAATAGTAATATCAATCTTTCAAGTAAATCTAGGCTTCAATAAATAAATGCTAAGCATGATTTCATAACGAATTGATTAATCTTTTGATGAAAATTTTTTACAACCAAACGATAATTGTAAATTTTGATCTAAAAAATTTTATTCTTATATTTGCATGATCATTAAAGTGTCAGAAATGTAAGATTGACAAATGCCATCAAAAATGAATAGCGGCAAGCAATATTATAGTCCCAATGTCAGTCAGTATTTATTAAATGAAAATAGGAAATATCAGATTAATAAATCATCTGGCAAAGATCTATTGGTTTATTAATACTGGAAATCCAACAACTTAATTGTATACCTTCATGTACACCATGAATAACATTAATAGCTCCATCAAGAATACCAGCTTCATTTGCTAACTACATCAAAATCATTGTGGCACTGGATCCCTTTCAGATGGTTTGTAAACCATGCTATTACCACATACCAATGCCAGAGGAAATATCTAGAATTTACATAAAATTAATAAGGCCATTAATTTTGTATTGTAATAAAGATTAAAGTAATTATATTTCAATTCTTAAATGCAACAAATGATAAAGGAGAAATTTTAATTCTTATGCTGATTTTAATTTATTCATATCATTTAAAATTTCTCAACAACATTGGTTTTAATAAAGGATATTAGAAGGATATGGCTGTCTGAAACCCAAAAGGAAAGAGAAAATATATCCTACATTTTTCTTAAAAGTTTAAAATACAAAAACTCAATATACAATAATTTAATATTATATGTTCTGAAATTGCAATTATTTGTGGACAAACCATTTATGAATCCATTAATTTGTAAGTGATAGCCTAATTCTTAATTCTTATATATCTGTTTATAGTAATGCTGAAAAGAAAAGAGTAGCAAATAATTATTACATTCTAAATAAAGATTATCACTCAGATTCCAACTTCTTTACTTATAACAAACAAAAACTTTATTGGAGTAATCAGGAATTTTATATGAATGTAGAATGAACTTATTCAAGCATTTTATTGACAGAAATTTCAGAATTTATAATTTTCAATTCCTCTTCATGTTGAACTTAATATTTTTCAGGTGGAAATTTCAATTTCACATTGAGTAATTTATTAAGTAATTTATTCTATCATCATTATTTCAATTTGGCATCTTACATTAACCAGTTAAATGCATTTAATATGTAATTTTTTACAAAATTTACTATGTAACCTATTGTATAGCTTTCAATATATATATATATATGTCATCACTTGATTTAAAAAAAAGGGTAAACTTGACAGATTTAAAAAATAAATTGACAGCTGACTCATAAAAAAAAAGATTACATTATTTACATATTATATATATAAGATTTTAAAATATAATTTAAAAAAAAAAGAGTATTTTCAAACTTTAAACATTTCCACAAAAATGAAATAAAGTTAAAAATAAATTTCAAAACAACAACACTGACTTCAAAATATGATAAATACAAGGTTAGGAAAAAAAATTTCATTTGTGAAATATAAACCGATTTATTACACAAAAATAACAGTGGCATATGTTCGGTTCAGTCACAGAAGTGAAACGAATTTATTAGGAATGTAACTGCAATTTCTTAGAAAGAATGGCTATACCATTGTAAAGCATTAAATAACAGTATAGCTCCAAAATCTGTGACAAAAAAAAGCTAATAAAGGAAAAATAACTTGAAAGAATTGAAGGAAAAATATCTGTCGAAATGTGAATATTGAGAAATGTTCTAAAATTAAAAATTACTCCATGCTAAGAATAGTGTGACAATTATAAATGTGTTTCTTTTTAAAACAGCTTTAAGTGCTATGTAAAGTGCTATTTTAGCACACCTTGATGCAATAAATTTCTTATTAATGAAATCGTGCATGATTTATAGACACACTCATTTTACAATTTAAAATGTTAACTTCATTATTAAATTATTAAGTAAAATATTATTCTATAAATTAATGAATTAAGTTATTACTTAATATACATAATGCCTAACTGATACATAGAATTATATAATTTATTATAATATTCAATTGGTTCTAGTTATTTCTTTAAGAGCCAAGCATTTCAAGATATCACTGAAACTACACTTTAAAGATAACATATGAATGTAGGATATTAAAGGTAAGTAGGGGGAGGGGAACATTGTTTCCAACAAGCCTTATAATTTTAAAATATGGATGTCAAAATACATTTCAAAATAAAATTTCATGACTTAAAAATAAATATGGAAAATAAAGAAAGAATCAATAATTGGTTAACAGTTATATTAATATCGCATAATGAAAATAAATCAGTAAGATTAAATCAACAAATAAATCAACAATTACAAAAGTTAGGAAACTAAAATAAATCTACTTAAATTTATTTAATGAATCAATTAATGATTCAACAGAAATTACACAAAACAGTAGATAAGAAAAAGGGAATAATAAGGTTTAAAACAGCAATAATTTAACACATATACATTTCAACTTTTAACACTGCACAATGAATATGTTTTCATTATTTTGAGTTCAATTACTTGCCCCTTATTTAATACCATTGCATTTTCTTCCTACAAGAAACTGTACCACAAATGTTGACATTTAAGAAGAGGAATCAAATGTAAAAACTCACCCAAAGAAGTATCATTGCAGGAAAATTAAATGGTGCAAATACCAGAACACACTCCAAGAAGTATGCGATATGATATGGCATCCATATCTTGAGATATTGACGGTAAGGTTTCTCCTAACTGTAAGGATGTGACTCCACAACCTCTGAATTCAATAAATAACCATTAGATGATGAATTTAATACATAACTATCAAAAGAAAAATTCATTAAATAATTATCAAAAGAAAAATTCATTAAATAATTATCAAAAGAAAAATTCATTAAATAATTATCAGGTGATGGATTCAATAAATAATTATCAAAAGACGAGTTCAATAAATAACTATCTGATGAAATACAATTAAAAGCTTATAATTAACTAGTCCTAAAGCTTACTTTTATCTTCCAATTACTATAATTTGTATTGGGCAAATACAATAGAATATCCCATAAAAAGTTAAACACATTAAATTCTAAAGTAAATCCAATTACATTCGACTCTTTAACAAATATAATGATTATAATAATAATAACAGAAATAAACAGCAAATTATTAGAATATAATACTGAAATAATTCAAGTATCAATGACTTTCATAGATTTGGAATTCATATAAGATTCAGCTCAACCATTCTTGCTCTTTCCTATTCACAAAATAATATGCATAAAATTCAGAATTAAAATAATGTCTTAAATATACAAATATGCTATAAATAAAAAGGGATACTAAATATTTTTCTAATACTTAAAAAATGGGACATTCAATTACATAACAGACAATACCATTTTAAAAATACTTTGCTTATTACAGAATAAAAGCACCAAAAAAATAAGATTGCTTACTATTTCATATTATTCTAATTTAAATCCTCTAATTTAATATTTTAACTTTTACTCTCTCATTGATTTTTATTTATTCTTTACTTATACCATCTGTTTTAAGCCTTACTTAATAGTTACATAACCCGAGTTCAGAACTCAGCGAAATAAAACAAAATTTATTAAAAAATTTAACTTTAAATATTTATAAACAATTTTAAATAATTTTTACTACTATGAAACATAGATTTGCCAGCTCTTTATACATTTAAACAACAATCACGTCATTTCTTACAATTCAACACAAAAATTATATGAAATATATAAATGTTTAAAGTATCAAATGAATTTTCTGTTGAATCGTAACAATAACAACAACAAAAAAATCCATAAAATAGAACATGAAATTTAATTGGATAACAGATAAAATAAAGTAGTAAAGGTGTTGAATATTCAATTCGGTTCTAATAATATTATCCTGCATATAGAATTCTTCTAAATTTATCGATATATGTATTGATATTCCAAATTCTAAAGCTAGTTTTTAACATTTTGAATGTAATAATAAGATATTCTTACTTCACAAAATTATATTGTTTTGCATTATTTAACATGATAAAATGCTAACACTGAAATGCACTTAATAAAATGTTAATAATCAATAAATAATTAAATTAAATAACTCAGATAGAAACACTTAATAAAACCAAATATTTTATTATTCACAGAAGAATTACAAATCACAATTTTTAGAAATATGCAATCATATATAAAATTTATCTTTCAAATAAAATATATACTAGAACAACAATAATATATGAACTTACGCAATCCACTGTGTACATCCACTTTTGCAGCTATTCGAGTTTTACCTTGTTCTAAAGTAGTATTTTCTTTTAATATATTCTAAAACTAAAATAATTAGAACTTTATTATAAAATTACAAATGCTGTTTTTAACACATTAATCTTTATAAGTGTTATCTCATCTTGACATATATGTGATACCATATAACTGGTTAAGAATAAAAAAAAGCACAATACATATATACATAGCTTAAAATTTATAAAATTAAATTCTTTTAAAATGTAAAGAAAAAAAAAAGGAAGAAAGAAAGAAAAGAAACAGTGACCATTATACAAAGCCAAGAATTCATTCGTTTTATTGAAAGTTCCGTATGAAATTAATGTGCTCAGTATAAGTATATCATAGGTCATTTGGAAAACTTGGATGCAATATGAATATTCAATTTTAAAAATATCCATACATAGAATAAAATATTATGCAATTTAACATTTAGCACATCCAACCTATTTTCAAATACTAATGTTTACACATTTTTTTTTTTCTATTAAAGAATAAAATCTAACATACAGAGAAGCATCTGGAAAAATTACACTTTTTTTTTTTAATTTCAAAGTTGTGGAAGCAGTGCCTATCTCAATTCTCATTCAGTCATCTGAGCTGAATTACAGTACCTTTAGTACAGAATATTGGAAATTAAAGAATTCAACTAAAAGTTTGACATACTATAAAATACTGTCTATACATACTAACCCAAGACATAAGATACCCAGTCACTGCATTAACTATGTCACACAAAGAGTGAAGTATGATATTTTCTTTTTTCTTTTTAATTAATAAAACTAATATTTTAACCAAAATTTTGTATAATACTAGAGCATTTATAAAAAAGAAAATTATTTTTTTAAAAAAAATTGCAATTATTTTATGTGTAATGTCATCATAGTTCATATGTCATGTACAGTCAGAAGTGATTTTATGTAATGCAATATGCCTAATAATAATATACTCCTTTTGAATAAAAAGAAATTTGCTTTCAACAATATTTTTAGTGACAAATCATGCAGTTTGCACTAACTGTTGGCCAACTATAAAGATAATTTTGTTAAAAATATCTTATAAAAATTCAAATTATAGCCACTGTTTGCAATAATTTCAGAACATATTCCATAGTTGTAGATTTCCTCATTTATTGTATATATTTTGGCTGTATACTAAATGCATATATTTCATTTTAAGGATTTAGATTAGATTCTTTTTAAATTACATTGAAGATGAATATT